>JACEHZ010000420.1:0-50000 GCA_017893485.1 Hemerocallis citrina
TGAGAGAGTGGGTGAATGAAAATGTTGCTCCTCACTACACTATGTTGGTGTTTGACTGTATTTGTGAGAAATCACTGGAGACAGCAAGGGCGTGAGAGAGGTGAAGTTATCCTCTCCACGGCTCTCTCCTTGACTACGGTTCTTGGTGGGGAGGGGGGTGATAATTGCTAGATTGTGGGAGGATAGCAGGTGCAGAGTGAGCTTGGCGGTTGTCAAACTCCGCCAGCGGGGCTTGGGCCGAAAGATAGGGTCCCCCCAGCGAGTAAACTGTTCTCGACGGTTGTCAAAATTCGGCAGGCGAGGCTTGGGCCCAAACATGGGGTCCCCCAGCGAGGAGATGGCAGGGCGCAACGGATGATAAAATCATGCCAGACTAGTTTCAGGTGGGTGTGCATGTGTCGTGGAGGTAGTGTACGAAGCTAAACTGATATACATACAATTTTGTTGGACCGAGCTTGTTTGTCGGCCCACCCTCTAGGATTGTTGGAGAGATTTGTTGTTTGTACGGGTCATGTTGCTTCATGTATGTTTTATTTTCTGTCTGTAGTTTGTACTTTGGCCCAATACTTTGCGTTTGTTTCGTTAAACTCTTATTAATAAAACAGGGTGGCCATATTCTAACTTTTCCTTTAAAAAAAAAAAAAAAAAAAAAAAAAAAAAACTTATCATCTAAGTTACAAGTCGATCAGTGATTGAAAACATAACATATTCATATTACATTGTCTAGCTAGCTATTACATTGTCTCTAATGCAGAATTATAGTTCTTAATTTAGTTTTCTTGGACAATAGGATTTGTTATATTTATCAAGCTTATAATAATCTCTAATCTCTAATATCGCTAATCTCTAATCTCTAATATTATAATGGGAGAAGACCTTAGTGTCGTTTGTCAATCTACCAACATGTGCATCGCATGTGCATAACTAATATGAAGGAGGTCTCAGGTTTGAAGCCCTTTTTTTAATATTAAACATGCATCACATGTGTAAATTACTATCTATTATCTATATGGAAGAGTTGGTTACAAATAAATATTTTTTGTCACAAAAGAAATACCGCTTTTGTCACCAAACAAATATGTGCATCGTGCAACTCCAAATCTATTTTTCAATACGTGCATCACACGAACATATCAAGATTTTTCCTTCTTATTTTTTTAAAAATACGTGTCATTTTTTAAAAATTAAGGCATTCATCGCACGTGCTAATTACTGTTGACTTACATGTATCACATGTTTAACTTCAACTCTTTATCAAAATGTACATCACATGTAAAAAAATGCTAGTAATAATAATAATAATAATAATAATAATAATAATAATAATAATAATAATAATAATAATAATAACACTTATTATGAAAAATTCAATCAGCTTTCGTGTAAATTAACGATGGCAATAGAAGGCAGCCTTCCATAAATTGCATAATAAAAAAATTAATAATCAATCATCTGAAGAATTAATCATCATTAGCATCCGCATCATCATCATTTCCATCATCATCATCATCATCATCATCATCACTTTGGTCCATCTTCATTTTCAGCTCTACTATTTTAATGGAAGAGTTGGAATTTGTAACAAACAAATCATAACTTTATAACTATATAAATACATATAAAGCACGTTCAAACTATATATAATAAATATAAATATGCACCGCACGTGCAGCACAAATCAAAACATTCAAATACAAATTATTATTTTTTTTATTCAATATATATTTATTTAATTTGATGACTTTATTTTTTTAAACATGCATTGCACGTAAATTATACTAGTCATTATTATCGCCAACATTTTCAACATCATTTTCGCCAACTTTTTCATGTACGACATATATATTAATCAAGTCCCAGGGGTCGCTCAACTCTTCTGGGAACAAAGTGTGTTCAGACTTCCATTCAAGAAGATTATCCGGTGATAGTGGAAGCCCTGGAGTTTGTAAATAGAGGGTATATCCACCATTTGTGTAACCAAGCACCATGTTCACATACCAATTATTAACCAATACATAGCAGAAGGTTACTATGTCAATCTCAAAATCTCTATATTCACCCCCTTCGTAGCTCAACTGTGTAGGGTTGCCTTCGGAATCTAAAATGGTTATGAAATCTCCCTTATGGTGTATTCTCAGCGTTGTCATGATCCTGGGACCTGCATGCAAACATGAGATCGAGTTTTATTAACACTTGAAAAATATATATATATATATAATAAATTACAAACAAAACTATCAAGTGACTCTCATTCAATTTCTCCTAAAATCAATTTCTCCTAAAATCAATGGCCTAGATTGATTCTCACAAAGCATATTTTTCCGCCCAAAATTTTAAACCCCAAACTTACATTCCCCCCCCCCCCCCCCCCCCCCAAATTAAAAAATTCATTACTTTATTACTATCTCTTCTCTTTTCTCTCTTCACTTTTTCATATTTCTCTCTCTCTCTTCTCTTCCTCTCTCTCTCTCTCCCATTCTTTTTTAACTTATTTAGAAATTTAGATTTTAAGATTTCAGGTTTGTAAAATTTTCAAAATTTTTATTTTTTTTATTGCACATGTTATATTGAAAATAGCAAATATCTCTTCAACAGTTATATTTCATCATTTTCCACCCTTAAAGTTCTAAAAAGTTGGATTTTACTCCATCATTTATAATTATTTTCAACATATACTAATAGAAACATGAAATTTTATTTACAACTAATTATTGTCATACTATTCAAACTTGAACTACATAATTGTTGTTTTACTGTTTTCAGGGCTTTTTGTGTGTTGTATCGTTCCAAAGACGTGCCGTAGGCACGTGTCCACGGACAAATCTAGTATATAAAATAAAACACAAAAGAAAGGTATCAAGTGGCTCTCCTTCAATCCCTCCAAAATCAAAGGCCCAGATCTAATCTCACAAAACACATTTTTCCTCCCAAAAGTTTCCTCCCAAAACTCAAATTCAAATCCCCAAAATAACTCCTTTAATTTTTTAATTATTTCTCTCTCTCTCTCTCTCTCTCTCTCTCTCTCTCTCTCTCTCTCTCTCTCTCTCTCTCTATATATATATATATATATATATATATATACACTAGTAATTTACACGTACGATGCACGTCTTTATAAATATATATATTTTTAAAAATAATTCTAGCGTTGTGTAGCATCGAACCTAAGACCTCATTTATATTAGTTATGCATGTGCACTGCACGTGTTTGTTAGGTTACAATGCACGTTTTTGTTTGGTTACAAATGGAGTTTGTTTGGTGACAAACTCGCTCATTAAAATAGTAGAGATATATTTAAAAAAAAAAAATTTTTTTTTACATTGTCTGGCATCGAACCTTAGATCTACTTTATATTAGTTATGCATGTGCATTGCACGTGTTTGTTGGGTTACAATGTACGTGTTTGTTTGGTTACAATTTACATGTTTATTTGGTTACAAATAGAGTGTTTGGTGACAAACTCTCCCATTAAAATAGGAGAGATATATATACATACACTTATGGAAACACAAACTTTTATTTACAACTAATTATTGTCATATTATTCAAACTTGAGCTACATTATTTTTGATTTACTGTTTACAAGGTTGTATCGTTCTGAAGACGTGCCGTAGGCACGTGCCCACGGACAAATCGAATATATATTTACATATATTACTAAGCAAGACCTAACTGTAAGGAGCATACACATTAAGCTTTGTTAATTTGGAATGAGGCTATTAGTGCTGGGTTAAAGAAGAAAGTGAGGGTTCAGTTTTTTCTGATCAAAGTGAAAAATAGTAAATGGCAAATAAAAGATAACAACGGACAGAGCCGGGTTTAATGCAGTGCATGGGAGGATTCAGTCAGTGACAGAAAAGACTGACAGAAGGCTTATTATTTCATTTTGAAATGTAACTAGCTAGGGGTCTTATTATTTATTAATATACTAGGTATGGCCGTGAGCACGTGCCTACAGTACGTATTCGGAACGATAAAACATATGAAAAATCATTAAACAGTAAGGAATAATTTATAGATATTTATTTGCTAGTAGACGTTGATGTATTAATATACTTTGAAGTAGGATTATGAAGTGACCTTGTGGTTTATTTGTTTGAATATTGTAGGATTATTTGTGAGCAGTTCGGCATTCAAAAATAGTATTGTAATTCTATAACAATAGTAAATTGGAAATTTCTTGCTATGTACATGTGACTTGAGCATAAGAGATTTTTTTTATATTTGGAGTCCAACATAAATAGCAATTCATTTTCTAACTGCATGAGTTACGGTTAATGCCTCAAGATGCATGAGTTAGTTCCCCCTTATTTGTTTTTTATGTAGTTAACCATGTATGAATTTAAAAGAGAAAATTTGTTGTGATGTATACGTGAAGTGAAATTGCAGCAAAGCAGATCAAGATACAATTTTGCAGCAACAAAAACCCGAAATACAGGGATTAAGTATGGATTTGTCCATAAAAGCACGATCAAGTAAGTCAATTAAAGAATTTGCAACGATATTTCAAAGCAGCAAATGTCCAAATATTCAAAAAAACATAATCTGAAATTACATAATTATTAGATATTATATTAGATTAAATATTGGTTTAGTCACGTATTGGTTATGTAATAGTTTAGTCTTCCATTCTCTCCTATATATATGAGCCAATTGTATTCAGTTTATTCAATCAATAATAAAGAATATTTCCTATTCCTAATTTTAACATGGTATCAGCGCTAATAATCCTATAAGGCCTATACTAATTTTATCCTCATCGTCGAGGTGGAGTGGTTCTCGTCTTTATTAGAATCACTCCACCTCCCGACATCTCTATTCCTCTCCCGATCTTGATCAAAACCCTAATCTCCAAAACCCTAGCCGTAATCTAATAACAAGATCCAAAACCCTAGCCGTCATCATTAACATCAATGTCAGCATCAGATCGTCATCATCAACTCCGACGACTCTTCCTGCCGTCGACGCTGCTCAACTCCGGGATCAGCACTTGATCGATCCCCAATCCAATTCCCATGGCGTCCACCATCAGATTTCACCCTAGATCTGCCCTGAGGTTCACCTCCCTATCCTCCTTATACCATCAGATCCACCCTGAAGCTGCCTTCTTCCTCTGTTCTGCTTTTGAACCCAAACCGTCGCTCACCACCTCATCCTCTTCCTCCGTTCTCTGCCCTCGTCGACGCCCTCGACCCTCATCCTCGTCGCCCTCTCAACAATGGCCCTTTCCTTTGGTTCCCCATCTTCGAAATCCTTCCTTCCCCTGATGCCCGCCATCTCCTCTTCTTCCTCCACGACCGCGATACCCACGACCATGACTCCCTCTACCCTGGATCCCTCCTCTCTGTTCATCCTAATTCTAATGTCCTTCTCCTCGAGGTCGATGCATGAAAATAAGGTGAAGATCATTAGGAGCAACAGTGATGGGTGATTGCAAGGCTTTGTAAGGAACGACTCATTTGGAGAAGTCAGATCTTCTTTTTTTTCAAACGGGGATAGTTACAATACTTGAGGATGTCTATGTCATTTCTCCATCAATGCTCGAGGAGCTTCTGTTGAAATCAGTGTATGTTATGTTGAAGCCGATGGGTTCGCACTTTGTTTCAATTTTGGGATCCATTCAGAAGCAAAAAAAAATAAAATAAAATAAAATAAAATTCTGACATGTTCTTGTGCTTCTACATCCAGATCGTCAACTCACTCCAGTTGATCGATCGTGATCGACTCACTCCGGTTGATTGATCGTAAGTTTGAGAGGGGGTGTTATCAGCATCCAGTTCTCAATTCAGGGATGAGATCCCAACATCGATAATTCTCAAGTCTGGGGTGAGATCCTATCAACGACTATGTCTCAAGTCAGGGGTGAGATCCCATCATCGACTATATCTCACGTCAGGGGTAAGATCCCATCATCGACTATGTCTCAAGTCAGGGGTTAGATCCCATTACAGATTGGGATATGGAGATTCCGCAACTGTTCGGGGTGAGATCTCAACAGTGCGCCACCACTACTTCCTTCTGCAACACTTTACTTCTGAGTTTCCTTCACATGCGCCATCAAGCACCGTTTCTGCATCACAGTTTGTTGTTTCTTCCACATGAACATCGTCAGTATTCCAAACTCTTGTTGATTGAACCAACTTGAGTTTGAGAGGGGGTGTTAGATATTATATTAGATTAAATATTGGTTTAGTCCCGTATTGGTTATGTAATAGTTTAGTCTTTCATTCTCTCCTATATATAGGAGCAAACTGTATTCAGTTTATTCAATCAATAATAAAGAATATTTCCTATTCCTAATTCTAACAATAATAATAAAAAACATCATAATCAAAATTAACTCAGTGAAACATTATAATCTAAAACAATTACGCAGTGAAGTATAATACAATTAGATCAAATATGGTAATTCAAAAGCAATTAAAAGGAAGTGAATGTTATTGAGTTATTTTGTTTTGGGGGAAAAAATTGAATTTTGGGGAGAAACATTTGGGAGGGAAAATGTCTTTTGGGAGCAAAAATGTAGACCGCTAATTTTTTTTTCCTTCGAAATGAATGAGAGCCATTGATAGCTTTCTTTGTGTTTTATTATATAGATACAATTTGGAATAACTTAATTATATTTTACTTACTTAATCAAGGTCCGATTGACCAAACCAAAAACACAATTTCGAGGAGGTTTTGAGAGATCCTTTAACAGCATCAATAATGTGATTGAAAAAGGCAAAAGAAATAAACAAAACAAAGAATGTAAAGGAAATTACGGGGTTCTGTTATTGATTTTGGGTGTTCATAGCATAAAAATAATAATAATAAAATAATAATAATATATATATATAGGCTTGTGAACCCAGATGGCCAATGTGGGAAGCATTTAAAATAGTTAAAGGTCCAATTAATTACCGAATAAATGTTAAAACATGAATTATTTTACCCTTCACTTGATTCTTCTTTTTTTTAGTTCCCCCTACTTATAAAACTACATTTTTAATTAACCCCACAAAATAAATATGCTCACTAATGCAATCCGGTTGGTATGGGCCAGGTCACGGGTCTGATATGGGTTGTGTGACGTATGGGTGCCATTTGGTGGTGTAGTCTAGGGTGGTTTTCATTCAAATCAAAATTAACTCAGTGAAACATTATAATCTAAAACAATTACGCAGTGAAGTATAATACAATCAGATCAAATATGGTAATTCAAAAGCAATTAAATGCAAGTGAATGTTATTGAGTTATTTTGTTTTGGGGGGAAAAAATGAATTTTGGGGAGAAACATTTGGGAGGGAAAATATCTTTTGGGAGCAAAAATCTAGACCGTTGATTTTTTTCCAAATGAATGAGAGCCATTGATAGCTTTCTTTGTGTTCTATTATATAGATACAATTTGGAATAACTTAATTATATTTTACATACTTAATCAAGGTCCGATTGACCAAACTAAAACACAATTTCGAAGAGGTTTTGAGAGATCCTTTAACAGCAACAATACTGTGATTGAAAAAGGAAAAAGAAATAAACAAAACAAAGAATGTAAAGGAAATTACGGGGTTCTGTTATTGATTTTGGGGTTCATAGCATAAAAATAATAAAACTAAAAATAATAATAAATATATATATATAGGCTTGTGAACCCAGATGGCCAATGTGGGAAGCAATTAAAATAGTTAAAGGCCCAATTAATTACCGAATAAATATTCAAACATGAATTATTTTACCCCTCACTTGATCTTTTTTTTGGTTCTCCCTACTTATAAGACTACAATTTAAATTAACCCCACAAAATAAATATGCTCACTGATGCACTCCGGTTGGTATGGGCCGGGTCACGGGTTTGATATGGGTTAGGTGACGGATGGGTGCCATTGGGTGGTGTAGTCTAGGGTTGTTGTCATTCTAATCAAAATTAACTTAGTGAAACATTATAATATAAAACAATTACGCAGTGAAGTATAATACAATCAGATCAAACATGGTAATTCAGAAACAATTAAATGGAAGTGAATGTTATTGAGTTATTTTGTTTTGGGGGAAAAAATTGAATTTTGGGGAGAAACATTTGGAGGGAAAATGTCTTTTGGGAGCAAAAATCTAGACCGTTGATTTTTTTTCCAAATGAATGAGAGCCATTGATAGCTTTCTTTGTGTTTTATTATATAGATACAATTTGGAATAACTTAATTATATTTTACTTACTTAATCAAGGTCCGATTGACCAAACTAAAAACACAATTTCGAAGAGGTTTTGAAAGATCCTTTAACAGCAACAATAATGTGATTGAAAAAAGCAAAAGAAATAAACAAAACAAAGAATGTAAAGGAAATTACGGGGTTCTGTTATTGATTTTGGGGCTCATAGCATACAAATAATAATAATCAAAATAATAATAAATATATATGTATATAGGCTTGTGAACCCAGATGGCCAATGTGGGAAGCAATTAAAATAGTTAAAGGTCCAATTAATTACCGAATAAATGTTCAAACATGAATTATTTTACCCATCACTTGATTCTTCTTTTTTTTAGTTCCCCCTACGTATAAAACTACATTTTTAATTAACCCCACAAAATAAATATGCTCACTGATGCAATCCGGTTGGTATGGGCCGAGTCACCGGTTTGATATGGGTTGGGTGACGTATGGGTGCCAATGGGTGGTGTAGTCTAGGGTGGTTGTCATTCTAATCAAAATTAACTCAGTGAAACATTATAATCTAAAACAATTACGCAGTGAAGAATAATACAATCAGATCAAATATGGTAATTCAAAAGCAATTAAATGGAAGTGAATGTTATTGAGTTATTTTGTTTTGGGGGAAATTATTGAATTTTGGGGAGAAACATTTGGGAGGGAAAATGTCTTTTGGAAGCAAAAATCTAGACCGTTGATTTTTTTTCCAAATGAATGAGAGCCATTGATAGCTTTCTTTGTGTTTTATTATATAGATACAATTTGGAATAAGTTAATTCTATTTTACTTAATTAATCAAGGTCCGATTGACCAAACTAAAAACACAATTTCGAAGAGGTTTTGAGAGATCCTTTAACAGCAACAATAATGTGATTGAAAAGGGCAAAAGAAATAAACAAAACAAAGAATGTAAAGGAAATTACGGGGTTTTGTTATTGATTTTGGGGTTCATGGCATAAAAATAAAAATAATAAAAATAATATTAAATATATATATATAGGGTTGTGAACCCAGATGGCCAAAGTGGGAAGCAATTAAAATAGTTAAAGGTCCAATTAATTAACAAATAAATGTTCAAACATGAATTATTTTACCCCTCACTTGATTCTTCCTTTTTTTTAGTTCCCCCTACTTATAAAACTACATTTTTAATTAACCCCACAAAATAAATATGCTCACTGATGCAATCCGGTTGGTATGGACCGGGTCACGGGTTTGATATGGGTTGGGTGACGGATGGGTGCCATTGGGTGGTGTAGTCTACTGTGGTTGTCATTCTAATCAAAATTAACTTAGTGAAACATTATAATCTAAAACAATTACGCAGTGAAGTATAATACAATCAGATCAAATATGGTAATTCAGAAGCAATTAAATGGAAGTGAATGTTATTGGGTTATTTTGTTTTGGGGGAAAAAATTGAATTTTGGGGAGAAACATTTGGGAGGAAAAATGTCTTTTGGGAGTAAAAATCTAGACCGTTGATTTTTTTTCCAAATGAATGAGAGCCATTGATAGCTTTCTTTGTGTTTTATTATATAGATACAATTTGGAATAACTTAATTATATTTTACTTACTTAATCAAGGACTGATTGACCAAACTAAAAACACAATTTCGAAGAGGTTTTGAAAGATCCTTTAACAGCAACAATAATGTGATTGAAAAAGGCAAAAGAAATAAACAAAACAAAGAATGTAAAGGAAATTACGGGGTTCTATTATTGATTTTGGGGTTCATAGCATAAAAATAATAATAATCAAAACAATAATAAATATATATGTATATAGGCTTGTGAACCCAGATGGCCAATGTGGGAAGCAATTAAAATAGTTAAAGGTCTAATTAATTACCGAATAAATGTTCAAACATGAATTATTTTACCCCTCACTTGATTCTTCTTCTTTTTAGTTCCCCCTACGTATAAAACTACATTTTTAATTAACCCCACAAAATAAATATGCTCACTGATGCAATCCGGTTGGTATGGACCGAGTCACAGGTTTGATATGGGTTGGGTGACGTATGGGTGCCAATGGGTGGTGTAGTCTAGGGTGGTTGTCATTCTAATCAAAATTAACTCAGTGAAACATTATAATCTAAAACAATTACGCAGTGAAGTATAATACAATCAGATCAAATATGGTAATTCAAAAGCAATTTAATGGAAGTGAATGTTATTGAGTTATTTTGTTTTGGGGGAAAAAATTGAATTTTGGGGAGAAACATTTGGGAGGGAAAATGTCTTTTGGGAGCAAAAATCTAGACCGTTGATTTTTTCCCAAATGAATGAGAGCCATTGATGGCTTTCTTTGTGTTTTATTATATAGATACAATTTGGAATAAGTTAATTCTATTTTACTTACTTAATCAAGGTCCGATTGACCAAACTAAAAACACAATTTCGAAGAGGTTTTGAGATATCCTTTAACAGCAACAACAATGTGATTGAAAAAGGCAAAAGAAATAAACAAAACAAAGAATGTAAAGGAAATTACGGGGTTCTTTTATTGATTTTGGGGTTCATAGCATAAAAATAAAAATAATAAAAATAATATTAAATATATATATATAGGGTTGTGAACCCAGATGGCCAATGTGGGAAGCAATTAAAATAGTTAAAGGTCCAATTAATTAACGAATAAATGTTCAAACATGAATTATTTTACCCCTCACTTGATTCTTCCTTTTTTTAGTTCCCCCTACTTATAAAACTACATTTTTAATTAACCCCACAAAATAAATATGCTCACTGATGCAATCCGGTTGGTATGGACCGGGTCACGGGTTTGATCTGGGTTGGGTGACGGATGGGTGCCATTGGGTGGTGTAGTCTACTGTGGTTGTCATTCTAATTAAAATTAACTTAGTGAAACATTATAATCTAAAACAATTACACAGTGAAGTATAATACAATCAGATCAAATATGGTAATTCAGAAGCAATTAAATGGAAGTGAATGTTATTGAGTTATTTTGTTTTGGGGGAAAAAATTGAATTTTGGGGAGAAACATTTGGGAGGGAAAATGTCTTTTGGCAGTAAAAATCTAGACCGTTGATTTTTTTTTTTCCAAATGAATGAGAGCCATTGATAGATTTCTTTGTGTTTTATTATATAGATACAATTTGGAATAACTTAATTATATTTTACTTACTTAATCAAGGTCCGATTGACCAAACTAAAAACACAATTTCGAAGAGGTTTTGAGAGATCCTTTAACAGCAACAATAATGTGATTGAAAAAGGCAAAAGAAATAAACAAAACAAAGAATGTAAAGGAAATTACGGGGTTCTGTTATTGATTTTGGGGTTCATAGCATAAAAATAATAAAACTAAAAATAATAATAAATATATATATATAGGCTTGTGAACCCAGATGGCCAATGTGGGAAGCAATTAAAATAGTTAAAGGCCCAATTAATTACCGAATAAATATTCAAACATGAATTATTTTACCCCTCACTTGATTCTTCTTTTTTTTAGTTCCCCATACTTATAAAACTACATTTTTAATTAACCCGACAAAATAAATATGCTCGCTGATGCAATCCGGTTGTTATGGGCCGGGTCACGGGTTTGAAATGGGTTGGGTGACGCATGGGTGCCATTGGGTGGTGTAGTCTGGGGTGGTTGTCATTCTAATCAAAATTAACTCAGTGAAATATTATAATCTAAAACAATTACGCAGTGAAGTATAATACAATCAGATCAAATATGGTAATTCAAAAGCAATTAAATGGAAGTGAATGTTATTGAGTTATTTTGTTTTGGGGGAAAAATTGAATTTTGGGGAGAAACATTTGGGAGGAAAAATGTCTTTTGGGAGTAAAAATCTAGACCGTTGATTTTTTTTCCTAATGAATTAGAGCCATTGATAGCTTTCTTTGTGTTTTATTATATAGATACAATTTGGAATAACTGAATTATATTTTACTTACTTAATCAAGGTCCGATTGACCAAACTAAAAACACAATTTCGAAGAGGTTTTGAGAGATCCTTTAACAGCAACAATAATGTGATTGATAAAGGCAAAAGAAATAAACAAAACAAAGAATGTAAAGGAAATTACGGGGTTTTGTTATTGATTTTAGGGTTTATAACATAATAATAATAATAATAATAATAATAAAAATAAAAATAAAAATAAAAATAAAAATAAAATACACACACACACACACACACAGATATATATATACACACACAGATATATATATAGAGGCTTGTGAACCCAGATGGCCAATGTGGGAAGCAATTAAAATAGTTAAAGGTCCAATTTATTACCGAATAATTGTTCAAACATGAATTATTTTACCCCTCACTTGATTCTTCTTTTTTTTAGTTCCCCCTACTTATAAAACTACATTTTTAATTAACCCCACAAAATAAATATGCTCACTAATGCAATCCGGTTGGTATGGGCCGGGTCACGGGTTTGATATGGTTGGGCGACGTCTGGGTGCCATTGGGTGGTGTCGTCTAGGGTGGTTGAGAGGGGTTGTGTGTTGGTTACGAGGAATTTTTTTTCCAAAATAACCTACTTTTTGAAAGTTTTTTCCAAACTGACCTACTTTTTAAAAAAAATTGAAACTGACCTACTCGCTGACTCAAAAAACGAGTTTGGTAAAAAAAAATTCACTTTTTGAGACAGGAGTGTGAGGTTTGGGTTTTTTTTAATTCTCCATGACCAAGACTCACTGTCTCAAAAAACGAGTGAGTTTTTTCCAAACTCGCTTTTTGAGACAGCGAGTGTCGTTTGAGGTTTTTTAATACCCCAGGCTCGTTTTTGTTCCTCTCATTATCTCCATTCTTACTCTTTCTTATCTCAATTCTTACTCTCTCCTTAACTCCGAAACCTAAAACCCTAGCCTCCCAAAATCGACCTCCTACCCATAAAATCTTCTATAAATCTAAATATATTCACTTAATCTTCCCAACCCTCTCAACTTCTACTCTCAAAACCCTAAACCTATCTTCCGAAAGATTCATATTTTGAAATTTTGAACTATGATAATTCACATTTGTTTCATTCACATTTGTTTCAAAATCATTGGAAGTTTAGAGATTGTTAATGAATTTGGATTCATACATGTTGGAGTAGATATGAATATACAGGGCAGACTGCATATGCAGCTTAAATTGAGTTTTTTTCTCCCATAAACTCGCTTTCTCAAAAAGCGAGTCTGGGCAAAACCTTCTCGATTTCTGAGAAAGCGAGTTTAGAGTTGAGAGATTTCCAGAGCCTAAGTGGTCCATGGAAATTTCTGAACTCAACATTCGCTTTCTCATAAAGCGATTGGATTTTGCCTACAATCGCTTTCTGAAAAAAAGCAAGTGTAAGCAAAACCACATCGCTTTCTGAGAAAGCGACTGTGGAGTTGAGAAATTTACAAAGACCAAAATGTGGATATTTCAGAAGATGGGTTTAGGGTTTTGAGACTAGAAGTTGAGAGGGTTGGAAAAGATTAAGTGAATATATTTAGATTTATAGGAGATTTTGTGGGTAGGAGGTCGATTTTGGGAGGCTAGAATTTTGGGTTTCGGAGTTAAGGAGAGAGTAAGAATGGAGATAAGAAAGAGTAAGAATGGAGATAAGGAGAGGAAAAAAAAACTAGCCTGGGGTATTAAAAATCCCAAAACGACACTCGCTGTCTCAAAAAGCAAATTTGGAAAAAACCCACTCGCTTTTTGAGATAGAAAGTCTTTGTCAGGGAGAAATAAAAAAAACCCAAACCTCACATTCGCTGTCTCAAAAAGCGATGAGATTTTTATCAAACTCGTTTTTTGAGACACTGATTAGGTCAATTTGATTTTTTTTTTAAAAAGTAAATCTATGTAGGAAAAACTTTCAAAAAGTTGGTCATTTTAAAATAAAAAAAATTCGGTTATGAGAGGGTATTTATAGGAGATGGAGTGATGGCTGATGGGATTGGTTATCTTTTTAGCCTAGTCAGCGGTACGGATGGGCCGGATGAGTTTAAATTACCGGTCGGGTGTTGGGTGTTAATCGGGTTGGATCTACTATGCTTGTGTGTAAAATGAGTATGAAGGTTTGTGCTTGGGCTGTATTGGGCCTGGGCTCAGGTGTATGATGCTCTTTATATGTTAGTATTCATCGCTAACAACTTCTGTACAAAATATAATTCATTATCATTTATTGTGTACTAGATTTGCCCGTGGGAACGTGCCTATGACACGTTTTCAGAACGATACAGCATATGAAAAACCTTGTAAACAGTAAATCAACAATTATATAGCTCAAGTTTGAATAGTATGACAATAATTAGTTGTAAATAAAAGTCCATATTTTCATTAGTATATGTTGAAAAATAATTATAAATTGGGGTTTAAAACTCCATGTTTCCATATATATATATATATATATATATATATATATATATATATATATATAGAGAGAGAGAGAGAGAGAGAGAGAGAGAGAGAGAGAGAGAGATAATTAAATAAATAAAGGAGTTATTTTGGGGGAGATTTGAATTTGAGTTTTGAGGGGGAACTTTTTGGGGGAAAATGTATTTTGTAAGGTTAAATCTGGGCCTTTGATTTTGGGAAAATTGAAGGAGAGCCACTTGATAGCTTTCTTTGTGTTTTATTATATAGATTCATAAAGACGATTGTATTTTTGTTTTACAAGAAAAAAAAATAGCATTAATAGAGAGGAAGCCAAAACTAAAAAGTAAAAAAATGAACACTAACATGAATTATTCACGTTTATGTATGTTGATTGCTGCTATACACATTTTGTATGCTCATTATGTGGTATATGAAATCCACTAAGCGTTCGCTCTGAAAATTACGAAACTCTCTATTATTTTGTTTGGATCACCATCCTGCATGAGGTCATCTTCTCTTTTTTATAACTTTTCTGAAATATTAAATGAAAAAATTCCCCCCTGCATTATATATATATAATGTTGTTAGAATTTTTTGCCGATCCATCATGTTGTTAGAATTTTCAGCCATACAATTTTGTGATGATGTAAATCATGGGCAAATGAACTTCAAATTACTTGATTTTTTATTGTTAGGCTATCTAAGGCATATAGAACAGTACGAGTGGTTCGGATTTTTCATAGGGTCTCTAGTTCGTGAGTGCTCACGGAGTGCTCACCAAAGTAGTGTGCAACCGAAGATTTCGATATATATATATATATATATATATATATATATATATATATATATATATATAAGAAGTCTTCCGTTGTGCACCACCTATGGTGCACACAGCGTGTGCACTCAGCCTTCTCGTCTTCGTATCGATGATCCGAACCATTCACATTGATCTACACATCTAAATTAGTCTAAATATGTAAAATCAAATCATTTGAAATTCATTTGTCCATCCATTAAAGCGTTACAAAATTGTATGGCTGAAAATCATTGCTTTTTATAGTCACATGATGGATGGGCAAATGAATTTCAAATGATTTGATTTTACAAATTTAACTAATTTAGATGTGTAGATAATTGTGAACGGTTCGGATCGTCGATACGAAGGCAGGAAAGCCATGTGTAGTGTGCACTCGGCCTTCCCGCCTTCGTATCGACGATCCGAACTGTTCATATTGATCTACACCTATAAATTAGTCTAATGTAAAATTAAATCATTTGAAATTCATTTGGCCATCCATTGAAATGTTACAAAAATTGTATGACTGAAATTTGTTGTTTTTTATAGTCACATGATGGATGAGCAAATAATTTTCATATAATTTAATTTACATATTTAGACTAATTTAGACGTGTAGATAAACGTGAACGATTCGGATCGTTGATATGAAGGTGGGAAGGCCGAGTGCACAACGAAATATTTCTCACTATATATATATTGAAAAAAAGAACCACTTCATTACCTTCCCTATCTCTTTCTTTTAAAAGAAAAATATAATGAAGGGATATTTTGTTCATTTCTTATACCAAAAATAGTGTAGGGTTGAAGATTTCATATTTACTTTTTGCATATTTATATAGTCTTATAAGAAGATAAAAACCCACGCATGCCCCCCCCTCCCCCCCCCCCCCCCCCCACCCACACACACACACACACACAACACCCTATCACCTCCATCGAGTCAACCACCACACACACACACAATACCCTATCTCCATAAGGTCAGCCAATTTTGATCATTTCTATATTAGAAAATTAGTGTGCGGTTGAAGATTTTTTTTTCCTTTTTAATATAGTCAAGGGGTATATTGGTTATTTCCAATATCAGAAAATTATGAAAAGAGAAGAAGACATTACGAGGGGGTCATTTGACCAATTAGGGGGTTTCTTAATTTTCGGAGCAAACGTTTGTGGGTTTTCAAGATTTTTACAATAATTTGTAATCTTTAAAGGGCATATCATGATCTTTAAACAAAGTTAAGCTTCAAATCGAGTACTATTTAGTTTGAATATCAAAATAGTTTACATTAAGTAAAGAACCATAGATAAAAAAAAGACAACATGCAGGCTCAGCCTACTTCTATTCACCATCACCATGCCGGCAAGCGAGATATGAGCCACGACCACAGATCTCCGACGATGCCAAAGTGTGAGAGGGAGGGGGAGAGGGAGACACACGTGAGTAAGAGATTTGGCGACCAGTTCCAGCCTCGAAGCAGAGCAAGAGGGGACCTGCAACTTGATCACCTACCGGTCATAGAGACCGGACAAGCGTGACAGGGGGACAAAGACATGGCTCAGGGAAGGCTCGGGAGGAGGTCGACGAAGAACTTGCGACTAAGAACTAGAACGCGGCGAGATCGCATCGATCACCACCGGAGCCGTGTCCCCAAAGAGAAAGACCCATAGATACCGCAAGGAGGACCTTTGCGGAGGTGACTAGAGGCATTCATAGAGACTCGGTGGAACATAGAGTTCACTGTCGTTCACCATCACTGGAGAAAGGAAGCCTTAGAAGAAGAGAAGACGAAGAAGGCGAATGGATACTGGTGAAGCCGAGGAAAACTCAAAAAAACTCCATAAGCCATAGCTTCTCTGGCGAGCAGAAGATCGAAGGTCGACAGAGCTGCCACAAATGCGCAAAACGGTCACTCAATCAATAACTGCAAAAATGACTGGTTTTGCTATGTCTGCAAATCCTCCGGCCATATCTTGATGGTGTGCCCCAAAAACAGGGCAACCTCCGCATCGATCTCCAAGGATCCTCCGTTGTTGCAAGCGGTTTCTCTGAACTCGGAAGCTAGCAAGACATAAGAGAGTGTCGCGGGGAAGAGAAGAGTTATTAAGGCAATGATTACCCCAACGCCGTTAATGGTGGATTTCGAAAGACGCTACAAGAGATGCATTATGGTGAAAGCACAAATGACCAATCCAAATGTTAAAGACATCGCGGAGTTGCTCTTGGCTGCACTGGTATCGTCTCCCACGCCAACAAGGGTATTGCAAGACATCACCGATAATTGATTCTTCGCACATTGTAGCGATGGACTATTGACGGCAGAGGCACTCAGGATGAAGAGCCTGGAAGGAAAGGATTCGCAAGGCATGGATTTCTTCATTACTTTCAAGCCATGGTCGCGAGAGAACGGAGCGCTCAAAGCTGAGTCCTTCCCTTCAGTTTGGATTCGTCTTTTCAATCTGCCTTTCAATTGTTGGGTAAGTTCAGGATTCCAAAATCTCATTCGGAACTTCAGAATGTTGATCGAAATCGACAAGGGGACACTCACGCATGCCTTCCGAAAGTTTGCAAGGCTTCATATCGGGGTTGCAAATATGGTGGACATCCCGTCGAAAATCATTATCGACTTCGAAAATGAAGCTTATGAAGTGATGGTCATCGTCGAGGCGAAAAAGAGTGTTTCGTTTAGAGGAACGACGATGGCGGATGAAGGAAATGTCGAAGGCCAGGATGAAGAGTTAGAGGTTAAAGATAGAGTGAGGCCGTTGGATTTTGGTGAGATGAATCAGGGTCGTCCATCTTCGGACCAGTGCAAGATCGCTTCTAAGTCCTTCATCAAGCATCAAGAAAATCCAAAGCGTCAATTTCAAACGGGGTATCAATTGGGGGGGACTTCTGACGTGGACAAGCCAAATCGAGGATACAGCTGGCGCCGAAAGGGTGCGTTAAATGATTCGACAGATGAGAAGCTTGACAGGACAGCGACGGGCGAAGTCACTCCTGGTACGAGGTGCAGTGGAAAAGGGGGTATCTTCAAAAAATGTGACACTGAGGGGCTCGAGGTTAGCAGAGAAATAGGTATAGGGAAAGAAGACTATATACACTTCACGGAGGCCGAAGTTGAGGAATCTATTCGAATAGCTATGACTTCTTTAGTCAAAAATAAAGGCACTGGTCTGCAGCTTCATGGGTTGAAGCCCATTGCAACAGAGGCCCAGGGTTTACCTTAGGACAGGGGACTGAGCACAGTGATAGAGACTCCAATCAAGGTGATGAGTTATAGCAACCCAGCACAACAACTAGCAACATCCAACAGGTCTAAGAACTACAACAATCGTCTGATCATGATACTTGTGGGGGGATTATAGGAGCTCTAGATGGTGTTCAAGAAGATAATATAATTTCAGATACCGAAACAGAGATTGGTGACAAGGATGCCAGAGGAAGTGTATGCAGCAGCAATAGTAAAATTTGTACTGAGTATAAGAGGAAGGGAAAGCAGTAGATGGACAAAGGGGGAACGCCGGTAGCTAGCCAAGAAGGGATTACCAAGGGGTCATCTAAAGAAATGGAGCAAGATTTGAGTGGTGGAGGTACTCTCACGTCCGACTTTTCCATTCTAAACTCATTAAATGATGACTCGTTTATTTATATTGCTAGTCTTTACGGTCTAGCTATGAGTTCTAACTGGGCAGAACAGTTAGAAAAAGTAGCAATCATTAGAGGGGAATCTAGGGTAACATTGGCATAAGGTTGAGGGGGGATCGGAGGTTGTAAAGGGTAAGTGTTTAGAAACATTTTTTTTAATGGTTTACATCTTTTGGAATGTTAAGGGGATGAGGCAAAATAGCAAAAACAGAGCGATTTCTATAACTATTAATAAAATTCGCCATAGTATTTGCGGGTTGCAAGAAACAAGAATTGAGAACCCTTCGATAGGGGAGTTTACAAGCCTTAGATGGGCGGCCGACTTTGATTGGAGACTTAAGCCAGCACTAGGGTTCTCCGGAGGCATAGCAGTTGGGGCGGATACAAGGGTCTTTGATATTTTAGATGACTTCATTGGAAAGTTTACAGTGTCGATTAGACCAAGAAGGAGAAGCAACGAATGAGAACATGATGTTACGACTGTGTACGGACCGTACAACTCTGGGATGCGCAAAGACTTCTGGACGGAGCTTAAAGACATCAGGAATAGATGGGATCGGCCATGGGTGGTAGGAGGGGATTTCAATATCACTAGATACCAAGATGAACATAGAGGAAGGGGTCACAGCCGCAGTGAGCAAGAGACTTTCAATAGTATTATAGATGAATTGGAACTGATGGAGCTAGAGATGGGCGATAGAAAATTCACTTGGTCCAACATGCAACAAAACCCAACTCTAGCTAAATTAGACAATGTTTTAGTGTCAAACGAATGGGAGGATGCGTTTCCACTTGCAAAAGTGAGGTCCGCAGTTCGATATACGTCCGATCACCTGCCACTAGTCATAGACTGCGATCAGGATATCAGGAAAAAGAACTTTCCTTTTAGATTTGAGAAATCGTGGACTACGATCAACGAAACGCGTCAGGTGATCCAAGAATCATGGCTACGCACAACTTTGCAAACCTCAGCAGTAGGAATCTGGGTAGAAAAGACAAGGCGCCTTCGTTGGAACCTAAAAGGGTGGGCAAAACAGAAGTTTGGAAATGACAACTTAAGAAGAGTGGCACTTGGCAATAGGAACCATGATTGGAAACTATGCAAGAGGATAGGGACCTAACGGGACCAGAAAAGGAAGAACTGGCAAGTGGGAGACTAGAGCTTCAACACATACGAACAATGGAGGAACTGTATTGGAAGGAACGGTCGAGAATATAATGGTTAAAGGAAGGGGATGCCAACACAAAATTATTTTACAAGGTGGCAAATGGAAGAAGAAGACAAAATCATATAGCGGGACTAGTCGTTGATGGAACTTGTACAGAGAATGAGGAGCTCATTAGAGAACATTTAGATAACAAGTACCACGAACTGCTGGGCAGAAGAAGCACCGCTAGATATACTCTTACGGATGACGTGTGGAGCTCCTCTAAGATAGATGGTAGTGAGGGAATCAAAAATAGATTTACAGAAGAAGTCCGCGACGCAATCAAGCAGCTGGGACAGGACAAGGCACCGGGGCCAGATGGGCTGCCAATATTCTTTTACAAACTCTACTAGCAGATAATCAAGGAGGATCTAATGAATATCTTCAAATAACTATACGAAGGAAGCGCAAACCTGGATAGGCTCAACTACGCCTCAAATTGAGTGAATATGGTAATATATATCATTCCTTAGCTTCGCTGTTTTTGCTGGCGAAAAATACTTAGCCATAAGTTTTTGTATAAGTCCCTCCCAAGTAGTAATACCCCCGGGTGGTAGAAAATTTAGCCAAACCTCCGCCTTATCTCTTAGTAAAAAAAGGAAAGGGTCTCAATCGAATTGCATCGTCTGATACTCCTTTGTGCTTGAAAGTGTCACAAATTTCTAGAAAGTTTGCATTGTGAACATTAGGATCCTCGTGTGTTAGTCCCCCAAATTGAACAATCTGTTGAATCATTTGAATGATTGCCGATTTAATCTCATTTGAGTGATAGCCTTATTTTTCCATTACTCTAGTTCGCCATGGTAATACGCCTCTATGTCCTGAAATATATCTATTAAATATCAGAAAAACAAATAATTTAAAAAATAAAATAATAATAATAATAATAATAAAATAAAAATAATAAGAAAAATTCAAATTAGTAACAATCTAGCAATTATCAATATCAATAAAAGAATAATTAGTCACCGACAACGATGCCAAAAACTTGATGGGATAATTTGCAAGTGTACAAAATCGCAACAAGTAGTATAGTTTAAGTGATAAGAGTGTCGAGCCCAAAAAGACTAATTATTTTACTGAGTACCGAAATTTAATAGATTAATTACTATCTCGAAAATCGAAATTTGATAAAGAAAGCAACTAAGTTAAATTAAAAGAACTAACTAACCTATTTAAAAAGAATGAAAATATTAAACTATGTTGTTTGTTAATAGCGAAACTAGTTCCAGGGATTTTGATTTCACTTAGTTAATCTCACACAATTCATAATTTCATGTAACTAGAAATTCTACTTTTCCAAGTTGTAGACCAAAATTCCCTAATTATTCAATGTTTTCTCTCGAACAACAGAAAAAATATCCCTAATTAACAATTTTTTATATCTCTATGCAAATTTAATTAATTGAAGGCTTATTAAGTTTTATGGATTCTTTATAGTCACATTAATCGCAGTAAATTATCTCTAATTTCACTCAATCAATGATCTTTAATTCTATAATTCTAAATCACAAATTAGCTCTTAGTCCCTCCATGATTCAATAAATCATACAATAGTTGGCCAAACAATTGCACGCATTAAGAACAAAAAATAAACACACAACCATCGAAAATTAGAAAAATAAAATAACATAAAGTTCAAATTGTGTTCTTAAAACTAAGCTACATCGAAGCTTAGAAAAATAAAATTAGTTCATGATAACTTTGTAACTAACAAAAGGGCTTTTAGATTGCACAATAAAAATTAAAAAAAGAAAAGAAAGAACTCGATTAATGTTTGAAGCCGAAATTGAAGAGCATCGAGATCTGTGCTTTCCTTTTTTTCCGTATCATCTTCTTTATGCTGTTCATAATTTCTCTCTCCTCCCGGACAAGGGCCCTCGCAATCCCCTTTTCCTTTTTTTTAAACCCTTTCTTTCACGCCGCCACCTACCACCACCTTTCTCCCTTTTTTCTCTCTCCTCTCTCCTCTCTCCTCTTTCCTCTCTCCTCGGAATTCACACCGCCCACCTTATGCACCCCCCCTCTTATATCAGGATTAGGGTTAGTTGATAATTATTAGGCTTAGTTAATTATTTATTTGATAATTAATTAATTAATTTAAAAATTTATTGATTAAAATTAATCTATTAAAATTTTAAATTAATCAATTATATAATCCTATTTAAAATTCACTCAACATTGATTTTTTATTACAAAATTTTATTCTCCTCCTAATTGACTATAATATTTTCTGTTGATTTTTCAAGAGACTAATTTGTAAAAATATGTATTTGAGTGTTTAAATTTTGAATTCTTCATCCTTGTTTTCTTTCTTGATTTTACGCAAAACGTTCACCTTTTGTACTTATCCATCTCATTCCTAAAAAAATAAATAAATAAATAATACTGAATAGAAATAATATAATTTTCAAAAAAATAAATTTGAACTTGCAATTTTAATGCATTATAGAGTAATAAAAATTATATAAAAAATTCATTTATCAAAAACCAAGGTAGAGAGAGGAGTTTGGCGAAGCCAGCAACAAGATGTGAGCAGGGGAGAAAAAGACTGAGGATTTTGGGTGGAGCAAAATCTGAGGGAGTTTTTTTGGGAGACCTTTGGAAGGAGCTTTTCTGATTCAGTTGTTTGGGTTGAGCTTGAAATAATAAATGGAATATAAACAAATGTATTTGCTTGGAGCCAAGTATCCAAATGTTTGAAATGAGTAGAAGAGAGATGCAATATATTGTTCATATACAAGACAAAGTCTTTAACCCACTGTGCAATGCATTGTTTATATAATCATAAGTTATCTAAAGTTATCTAACTACGAGTATTGCCCTATTTAAGTTGTGTTTGTTTCTAAATGTATATAATGAGGTAATCCATACAAATCATGTAGCCTATATTAAAGGGACAATGGGCATTAATGTTGACTGTTTTGATCAGTCTATTTTCCACTCTCCAAGAAGTGAGTTCAAAAGTTTTTCATTCACGGTTCAAATTCAGTCTTTCAAGAATCTTATAACACGAGGGGGGAAAATCAGATAAATCTGGCATCAAATCACGATATCAAGAATTCATCCAAATTGATTTGTTTTAGAATTCACCGACGAAATTCAAACTTGTGAAATGTGATTGATATTTTCTTCCTTTTTTTGAAGGAAAAGGTAGAGTATGGCCACCCTGTTTTATTAATAAGGAGTTAATAAAACAAACTCAGAGTACTGAGCAAAGTACAAGGTCCTACAATACATACAAAGAAAACATACTTCCTCCCTAACATGGGGGAGGGACAAAAGTGATAGAACAAAACATCAGTCATTCATCAGAAGTAAAACACATCATCTAAACTCCCCCCAACAAAATCCTGGGCTGGTGGGGATCAATAAGCAGTAAAGGGTCGTAAAGCATAACAACCTCGTCTCTCAATAGAGTGTCGGCCAAATCACTACTTCATCGTCATCATACTCCTCTACCTGGAACACACTGCGATCCTCCCTTAGGGACCTGTAGTAGCGACAGTAGCCCAAAAAGAAATAAGAAGCATTTTGTGAGTAAAATTAACAGAAATACTATTATTAGTCCCCCGAAAGTAACAGTTATTTCTATTTAGCCAAAGGACCCAGGTAGTAGCGGCGATAGCGATAAACCAGGCTTCTCTCATAGATCATCTCTCAACAACGAACTTAGAGCCTACCCACAGCTCCTCATACAAATCGGGGTATTCGGAATTACCCAGGGCATTGAGTACCTCTACGAGGACTGCTTTGCTCCTGGGACATTCCATAAAAAGATGGTCCCGAGTCTCGGTCACAGCATTGCAGAACCCACATGTAGAATCGATGTTCATTTGGCATTTAGCCAGATTCTCTCTAGTCAGAATTGCATTGTTCAAAACCAACCAAATAAATGTTTTTATTTTCAGCGGAGTTTTTGCCTTCCTGATAATACTTACCCATTTCGGGTGGCAGCTCCAGAAATGAATGCAGTTATAAAAGGAGCGAACAGTGAATGTGCCATTCTTTTCAGGACCCCAAGACTTCTAGTCTAGCCCCTGGGAGCATCTATTTCCCGAGTTGGCGATATGGGCCTGTAGCTCCCTGAGCTTAAGTTGAGAGTTCGAATCCAGAGGCTGCTTAAAGACCGGTTTCCAAGATTTTCTTTTCCAGGCTCCGGCCACTGTGCAGTGCGGTTGTGATGCTCGTAGATACAGATTAGGATACAGCTCTTTAAGTGTGTGGTCACCACACCACTTATCCCACCAAAATTTGGTAAGTCTGTCATTTCCAATATAAGCCGTTACACAGCTATTAAAAGGTTCATAGGCTTTAGCAATACCTCTCCAGAACCAAGATACCCATGGGCCCAACCTGAGGCCCAGACTTCTCATCCCGTTCCTATGCAAATATGCCTGAACAAAATCTTGCCATCCCTCTCCGTTGGGGTGGAAGATTTTCCACCACCACTTACCCAGAAGGGCGAGATTCTTATTTCGAAGGTCATTGATGTCGAGCCCTCCGTGTATCTTCTTCATGCACACCTTTTCCCATCTAATGAAGCGATAGCCCCTACTATCAGGGCTTGCACCCTTCCATAGAAACCGCTTCCGGATTTGATCAATTCTCTGAATTACCCATCGTGGCATTTCGAAAAAGGATAGGTAATAGGTTGGTAGGTTCGAGAGTATTGCGTTGATAAGCGTGACTCTTT
The DNA here is from genome assembly GCA_017893485.1 of Hemerocallis citrina. NCBI lineage: Eukaryota > Viridiplantae > Streptophyta > Magnoliopsida > Asparagales > Asphodelaceae > Hemerocallis > Hemerocallis citrina. The sequence continues at coordinate 24,894 of JACEHZ010000420.1, forward strand.
CATCCAGGGATAAAGTTTTACCTTTCCAACCTGCTAAACGATTCTCCACCCAGTTAATGATGGGTAGCCAGTCAGCCTTCTTGAGCTTATCGGGTCTTAATGGGAGTCCCAGGTACTTAATGGGGAAATTTTTGATGGAACAATTTAAGATCGTAGCATGCCCATGTGCCTCCTCTAGGGTTAAAGCAATGGGGATAAGAGCGCTTTTGTGGGAGTTAACCCTAAGGCTGGACAAAGCTTCAAAGTTGTAAAGAATTCCTTTGAAAACCGTAGTCTCCCCGATGTTTCAATTTCCAAACAGGAGAGTGTCATCTGCATACTGTAGGATTGAGCATCCAGGATGGTTGACTCCATTGGCCACCGACGCGATCCAGCCTGCCATTCTGCAGTTATCCATCATTAACCGCAAAATGTCTGCCACCACTACAAGAAAAACCCTTTTTCGCAACGCCAAATGTCATTGCTAAAACTCGCTTGTCGTTGCGAAAAATATTTTTGGCAACGACATTTGTCGTTGCAAGGTCGTTGCGCGTCCGGGCGTTGCGAAAGATTTTGACTACGACTTGCTGTCGTTGCCAAACATAGATTTTTTCGCAACGACATTGCCGTTGCAATATATTTTGTCGTTGCCATACCTAATTCCACCCGTGCTATGGTATAAAATCAATCGCAACAACCTTTGTCGTTGCCAAACATACTTCATATATTTGGCAACGACTCATGTCGTTGCTAAAGATATTTTTATTCGCAATGAATTATTGTCGTTGCCTTACATTTTCTATTTTGGCAACGACTACTGTCGTTGACAAAGCTCGACTGTTTTGCAATTATTTTTATAATTGCTTTGCATTACTTGTATTTTGGTAACAACTATAGTCGTTGCTAAAGCTACAAATTGTCGTTGCGAAAGTTTAATTTTTTTCGAGACAAATTATATATTGTCGTTGCATCAGCCCTATCCAAACTAGCACACTTCAAAAACATTAAAAACCAACATCATTCCAAAAACTATAATATTAACCTTGTCCAACATATTACATTTATGTCACATATAAGAAGCAATGCCCAAAATATTACAACCATCAACTTCTCAAAAAGATATCTAAGTATCTCATAATCATTCCCATTGTGCATAATAAGCTTAACCATGTTTTCTAATATTCTCTTGACATCTAAACATTGCAACAAAATTGGATGCACGATTGAAAGAACTGAATCAACTTAGAACAAAAGAATATTTTGGGATGAATATTCTCAGAAAATACAAGTAGCAAAAAATTGGGGTTGATGTTGGAGAGTTAATAACCTAAACCAACAGCTAACTCATATAAGATATAACTAAATCATACACTGTCAAAATATGATACAAAAATATATGCTCCCGGGCCAATGGATTCATTCCCTAATTCTCCAAATACAGTTCCTTCTCGTGGTACCTACATATTTGAAATAATGATTAGTCCAGCAGTATACAATGAAACTATGAAAGATTGCCAAAACTATTGGAACCTGTATGCACAAAACAATACAGCATAATAGTGCCTTGATCATTCGAGGAATTTCATGCACCTCTATTTGTGAGTTTTCAACATATACTGTAAATATTACTGTAAATTTTCAACATATACTATCATTTAATGTAAAGAAAGAAGGAATTGATTGTAACAATAGTAGATACATCTCACTACAATGAGCCTCATGCATTGGACTGTAGTGGCATTGCTCTCGTCGGTCCTATCATTTATAGCTTCCTCAAAAATTTTGTGCATCTCCTCCTTTAAAAATTACAGTAGATAAAATTCTAATTAATAACTAAATAACTGAAACTAATTTAAGCAATTAATACATGATTACAACACCTGTAGATTATATACCTACATATAGAACAATAAAATATAGAATAAAACTTACCTGCAATAAACATTAGAAGGTTGTCCTTCAATCCTGCATATTGAGAAAGAGATAATGACATCAATACCTGAAATATACATGCATTTATAAATTTAAAAATAGCCTAAAATTGTCATGGAGCTACATACAATGCAGAGATAAAACCTGTCTTTATTTTTAACTTATGTCTTGTTTAAAGTAAATGGCGATAACATTCAGATTAATTCAGATAATAAATACAATGTTGAATAAAATTCAGACCAACTATATAAGTATCTAAGCTTCTTCTGCCAATATGCTTTACCTCTTTGTGGTTAAGGGGCCAAGAATTGGCAATAGCAACGGAGAACCATGGTGCATGGATCCTGCAAAATAGGGGAAGAACGAAAAAAAAAATTGTTTCTAGTTAACTATCATTGTGTTTAGTCCTACGAAATGAATAATAGGGTAACTATGTTTGGCTATTAACGTTTACAATAGCAAGGAACAAATACCAAATTGATCAGCATAATAATAATATATATAGCTAATACGTGTTCAAAACGAGCATGCTTTGTCTTGTTCTCCAAGACTTTATGGGTGTTGTTATTTTACACGAAAAAAATCCTACATGCAAAATCCAACAATAATAATGAATCAGACCATTCCAAGAACAAGTACCACCACTTGTGCAACAGAACATGAGAAAGAACGGTTGAAGAAGAATATCTGCATAAGCTAAATGATACCAAAAACATTCAATAAAGAAATCGGAATTCAAATTGTCTTACTTATCATAAGATAATGATTTAATATGGTTAGACCAATGCACATACCAACGTCATCTACAGCTTGGGTAAAAATCACCAACCATCCTGGCCTACCAATACAGGTATTAGATCAATTCAGATGTCTAACTTACCATATTTTGATGGCCATTTAATTAGCACACTAGCAATAGCAACATACAAAGTTCATGATGGAGACCATTGCACCAACCCATTCCGTTTAATAAAATCTATTCAAAGATTAATTAAATTCATAATATCTTTTAACACTTCAAGGAAATGAAGGAAAAAATCAATTAAAAAACTGCTGCTCTGATCCAAAATGACAGTTACTGAAAACAGAAGGGAGAAAGACTACCGAAAACAACATTGACAGTAGGATCTGAACTTTGCTATGTGACAGAGATATGATCCAACAGAAGAGAGATAAGAGTATGCCTTGTGTGTAATAATAGAAGGAACTAATCTATTGTTGTAATTAGCGTTTAACTTAGATGACGCGGTAATATATTGCAACAAAATAGGTGTCCAACAAACAGGTAAATGGTGATCATTTCATACGCGAGAATAACTAGATTGTATGCTCTGCACTTAATAGGGAAAGAAGAACTATATCAGATAAAAAGCAGGTGTATTTCACAATCATCATCAGAAAAGGTTGTTCATTTTTCTTAAAAAGTTATGCTCCATGGAAATCATCTAGTATATGAGTATACGCAAATGCTATGCTCTCTAACATTAAAGCAGGCACTTCATCAGATAAAAAAGCAGGTATACTTCACAAATATCAGAAAAGGTCGTTCAATTTCCTAAAGGAAGTTAAATTCTGTCAATAACTTCGACTGAAAATAAAGTTTTGGCTAGCTAATTCTTACTTCAAACATTAAAGCGAAGAACAAAGAATCTTCTAAGTCAAGGAACATCCTCCAAATTATTTCCTAGGTGCATCTACAATCTAAGGAACATAAATTCTCAATCAAAAGATGATGAAGTTCCAAGACAGGTTACTTTTGCAACTAAAACTATCATTGCCCTATGGATATCGTTCAAATAGTAACTGATCTACTGTCAGATGATTGAATAAGAACAATTAATAGATGATGAAGACGAATCTCACCAATTTTTAAAAAACACACGGAAAAAAAACAAGTGCTGTTTTGGACCTGTTATACAACTTGATTCTATCAGACATATAATTATGAATTATATATGTTGATATGCTTCTGCTTTGTTTCAATATTAAAGCCTAATGAGTCTAATTACTTGCATTGAAAAAAAGAGATCTGACCGTAGTAACTGAATAGTCATAATCAAGTCATTCCAACTACCGCTACTCAGTAACCAGATGATACCGCTCATAAAATCATTTCTCTGCATCTAATGAGAGCATGTGAGAAAGGTGTTGTTATGTGTTGTGGAAATGGTGTGCGACCAATCAACCAAGCCCTACTCTCAAACAACATTTAAACTACAATTACATAATTAGTGGAGAGGGGCATCGTGAGAAAACGATAACTCTAACTAACATCACCAAAACTCTAAAAATTATCTTTTAATTAACTTGCATATCATCCCTTAAGTGTCGACAAAATGAAAGACAATTGTGAAATTACCTGTTCCCTACCCACAGCACAAACCTCCTGTGTTGTACAAATCGACCCCGACCCCATCCCCACTCTCAACCCATCAACCCCGGCCTGAATCAAATTTTGTGCGTGCCCCATAGTCACCACATTCCCCCCAATAAAATCCACCTCCCCAAACCTCCCCTTCACATACTTAATCATATCAATCTGATAACTCGAGTTCCCTTGTGAACTATCCACCACAATCACATTCGCCCCCGCACTCACCAATGCGACGCAGGGGATGGAGAGGGGGAGGTGCTTCGAGATGCGAGTTGAGAGATCGACGGCGTCGGCGGGGAAGTCGATGAAACCGGAGTGGAAGATGACGTCATCGTAGGTTTAGGAGTAGCCTTGGGAGAATAGGCGAGCGGCGGTGAAGTTGTCATCGAGGGCGGAGGAGTCGAGGTGGTTGTTCATGGCTGTGGGTTTCTAGGGTTTTAGGATGGAGTTGGCGAGGGAGAGGCGGCGAATGAGGAGAAGGAACCGATCTGGATTTTTATGTCGAAAGTTTACATTATACAACCTTTTCATCTTTCTTAATTATTAAGTTAATTTTTTAATTTTTTATAAAATTTTTGGCAACAATACTGTCGTTGCAGTAGATATAAGGAACTATACGCAACGACATTTATCGTTTCCAATTTACACACAATCTGGCGCAACGACATTTATCGTTTCCAATTTACACACAATCTGGCGGGATGTGCAAAGGCCCGGAAAAATTTTATTTTATTTTTAGCAACGACTTTCGCGTTGCTGTAACTAATTTTCACAACGACTAAAAAGTCGTTGCCAAAACCTCGTAGCGAAAAAGGGTTTTTCTTGTAGTGATATAGTGAACAGAAGAAGGGAGAGGAGATCTCCTTGTCTAAGGCCCCGTTTACACGAAAAAGGAGGACCCGCTACCCCATTTACCATGATAGCGGTCCTGCTGGTGGAGAGGCACGTGTTGATCCATCTGATCCACCACTCCCCAAACCCTCTTCCAGCCAATGCTTCCAAGAGACTTTCCCACTCAACAGAATCATATGCCTTCTTGAAGTCCAGTTTCAGGAGGTAGCTCTTAGAGTTCAACCTGTGGCAGTGATGGATAGTTTCTTCAGCAGTGGCTATACAATCTTGAATGCATTGACCCTTAATAAACTCCGTTTGCTCGCAGCTAATGAGTCTATCCATTATCTTTCTCAATCTATTAGCGAGTGTCTTGGTAATAATTTTGACTGAGTAGTTAAGAAGGCTAATTGGACGGAAGTCTTCCATCCTCAGAGACTCGACTTTCTTGGGGATCAACACAACCTCAGCATAATTAATTCTCCCTAACTTAATCTTATGATTAAAGAAATCGACAAACAAGTTAATGAGATTGTCTTTGATTTCTTCCCAAAATGTCTGGTAGAAAAGGATTGAGAATCCATCCAGTCCAGGGGCTTTCTCTTTTCCAAGTTGCGTCACAGCCTCCCGAATCTCCCCTCCTGAAAAGGGAGCTTCCAAGGAGAGAAGATCCAGGTCAGAGTCGACTGCGGGGACATGCCAGAACTCATGGTCTAGGGGGGCACTCAAATTCGCCTTTCAACCAAAAAGGTGCTTGAAGTGAGCTTGGAATGCTACTCTGATAGCATCATCATCTTGTAACAATCCAGAGTTAGCATGGATTGAAGGAATGAGGTTGGATCTACGTCGGGCACTGGCAACCCGGTGAAAGAAAGCTGTATTCGCGTCTCCCTCTTTGAGCCACGAAACCTTGGACTGCTGTTGCCACTAGATTTCCTCCAGCCTATAAAGCTAAGCAATGTCTTCTCTGAGTTGCAGTAACCTATTCCGATCTTCTTGCCGTAAATCTCTAGTCTCTTCCACTTTTTCAAGCTCCTCAATTCCTTCCAAAAGGGAGTCTTTTGTTTTCCAGATCAACGAAAATCTAGTCTGGTTCCACATCCTTATCTTGGACCACAGTCTTCTAATTTTTTCACACTAGATTGTCATCGCTCCTGTCCCTCTAGTAGGGCCAGCCCAGCTCTCGTTGACCATGTGGTGGAAGCCTTGAATTTCCAGCCATGCTTTCTCAAATCTAAACTCGGGTGGTTTCCTTAGTTGAACTTCACTTGTGGACAGGATGATCGGAACATGGTCCGATGTGGGTTTAGGAGATACTTAGCCCAGGAGAGTGGAAACTTGTCCACCCAATCCGATGAGACCAAAATCCTATCTTGCTTAGCCAGAATAGGCATCGATTGCATGTTTGACTAGGTGTAAAGTCTACCAGTAGTGGGAATGTCAACCAGTTCGAGATCCGCAATGACCTCGTTAAACGCTTTCCTGTCAGACTCACTGGAGCCTCTACCTCTGTGTTCGGAGGCAAACCTGGTGATATTGAAATCACCCCCCACCACCCACGGGTGCAGCCAATGAGAGTAAATCAATCATAGTTCATTCCAGAATGCCCTCCTGGAAGCAGCCATGTGTGGACCATACACGACCGTGAATGTGTGAGTCCACAAATCGTCTTTACGTTGGAGCATGACCGATATGGAGAATTGCCCGTGGAACTCATCCAGGCAGTTAAAAATCTCTGGGTTAAAACCTAGTGCTATACTCCCAGAGGCCCCATCAGAGGGGCAAAATTTCCACTTAGAGATACGCTGGCCCCCAGTCTACTGAGTCTAGAATTATGTGCCAGTTTGGTCTCCTGCAGACCAACAATGTTGGCTTTAGATTTAGCGATGACATCTTTAACCATTTTCTGTTTGCCCCGCCTACCCAGGCCTCTATCGTTCCAGAAGAGAAAATTCATTAAAGATATTCTAACGTGGGTCCATGAGTTGATTCGTTAACTGGACCCGATATAAGATTAAATCGATCGCTCTCCCACCCCCTAATCTTATTGAGAAGAAAAGCATTCCGATCAGTATCGCTCACTGCTAAACCACAGGTTTTGGCTAGAAAAAATATCTCAAAATCAGATATGAAATTAAAAATAGCTGCTAGGAAGGATCGCGTACCTCCATCGCTAGTCTTAGCAGATTTAGCAGCTACAATTTCAAGGTAATCATCCAAGGACTCTTCTATAGTCCTCTTCGCAACTTTCTAAACTCTAAACCCTTTGCCTGAACAGCCAGAGACCAGGGCAGTCAATTGTGAGGTAGGGTAAGTGGAGGGAACAAAATCTAGAGAGATATCGATATCCTATGAGTCCACAGATTCCTCTTCAGAGTATACAAAATCATCTTCGAGGTTCAGCTTAGCATCACGATCGTCTTCGTCACTGTGGCTTCCGACCTCAATAATGGGCTCTCTCGTAGCATCACAAGATATAAGAGTTGGGCTTGGATTGTTGGGCCTATGAATAATGTGTGGAATTAATAACATGGGCTCAACGTTATTGGGCCCCTCAATGGGCCCAAATCCATTCGTTACGCACTCTTTAGAAGCACCTTCATCGACGCTCTTGGCTTTCAAACCGAAAATCTAAAGTGGGGCACGTGGCTCTTCCTCATAGGCTGGCGGAGAGGTCGATGCATGTATTGGGGATAGCAAAGTCAGAAGCGTCTTCTTCGATGCTTTGTCGCTTTTGTTTTTGTTTAGGCGGTTTGAAACCTTTCCCAAATCACCATTTATGTTCATCTCTTCCTCTCCCAAAATGGCAGCCCCTTTCTCTTTAAGTACCACTTCAATGGTTCCTTCTTTCGTCTTCTTCCCTAAAATGGCCTTCCCTTGCTGTATCTCCCGTCCCAAAGATTCAACATTTTTCCTTTTTGGCGAAAGAGTTTGTCTGTTGGAAATCTTGGGGATCTTACCACTTTCAGCTGTGGTTTGCTCTTCTCCATCCAACTGCACCAAACTCAGCGCCTCCTCACCATTTGCTAGGTGTTGACTTCCGTTTCTAGCTTTCTATAAGCTCAGATTTTCAGGTGGAGGTACTGGGTCTACCCTAACTGCCATTTTTGGTTGGGGTTGCAGATCCACTTTTTGTAGTCCCTCCTGACCGTTGGGGCTCTTGATCAAGCCCTGATCTTGGCTGTCCAACATCGGTGGAGTTTTGTGTGATGCTAAGCTTGCCGCCATACGTCCCTGGCTTTCCTCCACCCACCTTGCAGCTATAATGACTTCACGATGCCCCCGTTCAATTTCATGGGCCTCATCTATGGTACGGTCCAACTCTGGTGAGCCCACTTGTTTGTAGGAACGACCATCTCTGAGTGAGGGGGTGGGGAAGAGAACATCTGGAGTTCCGCCTCGGACTCCGCTAGCTTATCAAGAACAAAGCGGATGATGTATGAATCATCAAAAGAGAAATTTTTTGCAAAATGAGGCATAAGGGTGATATATGGGCTTCGGATTAGGATTCTGGCGGATACAATCTCTGAGCGATGCACTGTCTTGTCGTCGATTTCTTCGATTGTTCCGAACTCCGAAATGATTTCTTTGTAGTTCTTCTTTATTCCAGAAGTGGAGTGGGACATTATGAATCCAAACCCAATACTGTTCACCTTGCGGGAGTTCCGCTCCAAATCTTGGTGACCAAGGGAAGAGTTCCACCTTAAAATGGCCAAAATCCACTATACCCAAGTCGCAGACCTCGATCAATTTCTCTGCTGATGGAAAAGAAACCAGGAATTGAAGGTGGCACAACTTTTTTGCTACCCAGTCCCTCTTAGCTCTCATTGGCCACTTCAGTTTAGGGCGTGGAGGAGGTGGTTCTCCGATGGGCTTCCTGATCTAACTTTAGCTATAACACACCATTGACGGAGCCATTTCTCTTCATGTTTAATGATGTCTAGGCTGTTTGCAAGCTGGATAAAGTTTGGGTTATCAGGTGACCTACCTCTTATAATTGGACGATCATCATCGTTGTTAGAGGTAATGAAGTTCGTGAAATCGTACGACATATGCCCCCATTTCATACACTTAAGGCATCACACCTCTTTTGTACAATCTTGTCGGAAATGCCCCAAGTCTCCGCAGTTGAAACATAGTGCCGGTTTGTGTTTCCCTTTCCTTTGTTTCTTTCTGTTTTCTGTAGGAGAAGGGGGGAGTTTTGGTGTCTTTTCGTAGCTTTACTGATAACTGTCACCCATGGCTCAGTCTCATCTCCATTCCATGTAGAAGCCCTCTCCACTGTAGCTTTGTCTCGTAGATCCCCTTCTTGGGCCCTCTCGACGATGGACTTAAGTGGAGATTGAGCGTCCCACATCTGAGCTGGGGGAGACTGTGCCGGGTTGACAGAAGGATGTTGGGATTTTGTATGGTGATTGGAGGTAGGGGAGGTGGAGTTTGGCCTGAGTTGTAGGGCAGGGGTTTTGTAGAGCTTAGCCTCCCACTTCGGAGGTGGGGGAGCCTGTGGGGGTGGGGGTAGGGGGGTGAGAAGTATGTTGGGATTTGTGGTTATGGCTGGGGGCCTTGGTGATGGTGTTAGAAGGGGTGTTGTGGTGGTGCCGTGGGAGATGTTGTGGCTGGTGATGAGAGGAATGGTGGTTTGAATGAGGGTGGTTTGAGTGGGGGTGATGATGACTTTGAGTGTGGGTTTTAGGTGGTGTAGCTGCTAACCCTGGCCGTGCTGAACACTCATTTCTTTAATGAAGCAACGAAGGTCTTGCGGGTGGTCATTCTTATGCTCAGAAGAGCCTGTAGGAGGACCCCCTATATGGGCGTGTCCTCTTGGCAGTGTCGGAGCGGGGCGATGATGACTATACTCTTGGCCAGGCCGTCGCTGATGCGCACTTAGGTGTGCACGCACGGGGTGACGAGGATGTCTGAGCCTCCATTCCTCCTCGTCGATAGGGGTGTTCAGCAGAAGGTTTTGTGGTGGGGGGGGGGGGGGTTGGTCAACAATAGGAGGTACAACGGGAGAGGGTGGAGGAGGCAGAGGAGGAGAAGGAGGGTTTGTAGAAGTAAGGGGTGTAGAAGGAATACTCTGAATCGTTGGTGCAAGTATCTGGTGGTGGACTCTCTCTGTAGGCCCACAACCACTAAGCTCAAGCTCCGTCAGCTCCATTGTCACTTTGTAAACAGTTAATACCTGCTATACTTCGTGATGAGTTGTTTTGGTTTTGTAATAGGCCATGCCAAAGACAGGGGTGGTGGTTTAGAGTGTTAAGAGTTAGAAGAAGGAAAGCATGAAGACGAAGAAGACGTTGCAGCTCAGGGAAAGGAGGAGAGGAAAGGTGAAGCTCCGGTGAGAATTTTTTCCCAAACTATCCCACTTTTTGAAAGTTTTTTCCCAATCTGTCCTACTTTTTTTTTAAATTCCCAAACTGGCTCACTCGGTCTTTGAAAGACCGAGTTTAGTTCAAACTAACATGGTTTTTCGAAGACCGAGTGTTAGTCTTTGACTTTTCGAAGTCTAACACTCGGTTTTTCAAAGACCGAGTTAGTTTTAACTAAACTCGGTCTTTCAAAGACCGAGTGTATTATTTTGGTAAATACTTTCGAAAGTGGGTCAGTTTGGTAAATACTTTCAAAAGGTGGGTCATTTTGGTGACGAAAATGAAAATGACTGATTGAGCATTAAAATTGAAAATTCAACCCTAGATGTCATCAATGTCATGACAATTAATCAAAAATAAATGTTTATAACTTTGTCAAACCATAAATTCAACACTCAACATATAAATCGATCCAAAATTACATAATTTGCTCTCACTTGTATAAAATTCTTAAACTTTTTATATGAAAATAGATTTTGCAGAGCATATCACATTGAACAATTGGATTTTTAGGAAAATTTTGGGTCATGATGAGGCAGGTCTGAAAGGATTTTAAGTGAGTTATTAACTCTATATTTACGAGTTAGGTTCCGGTAAAATCCAACTCCATGAATAAACCTATAGAAAAATGTAAGATTCTAGTTTATTATTATTTTTGGGTGAAAATATTAAGATTAGAGTTGCATCCTAAAGATCGCTTACAGATCTACTAATATAAGTGTCTGGGGTGTCTGGGGAGTTCAGACTGTCCTAGGTCGTGTTCAGATGTCTGGGGAGTTTACAGAATAAATAAAATTAAGAAAGAGAATAGAGAATCATGGGATATTACTGTAGCTGCAATCTTGTGGAGATTGTGGCTTGATCGTAATGAATTTTGCTTTGATAAGATTGATCATAGACTTCCATTTTTTATGCATATTTGATAAGATTGATCGTATGAAAGAGAATCCTAAATAATGGTTTTCCAGTGTCTGATATCCAAACAATATTTTCTATCTTAAGGTTATTGGCGTATTAACTGGATTAAAAAAAACAACAAAAAATGAGTAACATTATAGGGAACAAGTGAGTCATATGATCATGAATTTCAAGGAGATAATACGTGGAGGGACATTACTTGATCATGGTTCATTGGATTATTTGTCCAAACCTATTTTGAAATCTTTCAGGTACTCCACAGAAGGAAGAATAGTGGCTTGCAATTGTAATTCTTGATGGGCCAAGCCATCTCAAAAGTGCTGATGTAGATGTGTTATTATTACTCCTCCTTGAACTTGTTACCAAAATGACCCACTTTTTGAAAGTATTTACCAAACTGACACACTTTCGATAGTATTTACCAAAATGATACACTCGGTCTTTGAAAGACCACTAACACTCGGTCTTCGAAAAACCGTGTTAGTTTGAACTAAACTTGGTCTTTCAAAGATTGAGTGAGGCAGTTTGAGAATTTGAAAAAAAAAAGTATGAGGGAAAAACTTTCAAAAAAGTGGGATAGTTTAGGAAAAAATTCCTCCGGTGATGGGGTTCAGGTGGAGGGGGACGGCGAGGGAGAGGGAGAGGGAGAGGGAGCCATTTCACCTAAGTATTTTTTATACCAGCAATTTTTGGTTCAAGCACCTCATTGTTTGTGTGAAAGAGCATTACTCTATGTGATTGATATCTTGAATCATGCATGATGTTTTGCGTCTGAAATTAAATTGACGCAATTCCACTTGAAATTAAATAGTGGGCTGTAGTTCAAACCTGATGAAATTGTGGGCTTGGACCCAACATTGTGACCCCAGTTAAAACTCATGCACAAAAAGTACAAATGCATTTTATGAATTCAAGAATACTCCAACTTGTTAGGAATTAGAATAACGATGCAATATTGCAAATAATTGTTTATTTAATGAGATGACCGATAGGTTTTTTTAGTCACAAGTCACATACACCCATATTTTACTCCGAATATATATTAAAATTTTTTTGGTGCAAGCGGAATTACAACTCCCAACTTAGACTCTTACTAGTGAAAAGGTTTACAGTCAACTACATTAACACTTGCGGATTGCAATCATTGTTATTAGCTTTCTCAATGTAGTTTTCACTCTTTATGTTAAAATGAGTTGTTATATCAAAAAAAAAAAAAAATGTTAAAATGAGTTGTGAATTTTGAATACAACTGTTTTATTTGGGGATCAAATCACGATCTACAATCCATCTAAATCAATGTATCTTTCTTTTAAAATTATTCTGGTGCAATCTAAAACTTATGAATTGAGTATGAATCATACATGATGTGTTTTTTCTGATAATGTTTATCTGGATAACTAACATACAAAGGAAAAAAAAAAAAAAAAACTTGAACTGCTCTTGCAACAACTGGAATAAGTAAGATTAGTTAAAACAACATAATTTTTCAAAAAATTATAATACTCAATACATAAATTTATATCGTGAAATATATGCTTCACAGTAATTACTGTCATATCGTGAATCAAACTGATCACAAGGCTTGTGCAATGAATAGCGGGCTGTAGTTTATTTAAACCTGATGTAATTATGGGCTCTTTGAAACAATAAGGAAGCAGGGGGGCTGGGACTTGAAAGCCCACTGATTTGTTTCACCGTAGGATCAGAAGAAGGATGCTGTAAGATCCGAGCCGGAGAGAACTCGACTCGTAAAAGGAAGTTCAAAGTTCAAACTTTAAGATTCGTGCCCCAATTTGGTCCAAATCGGCAACGCCCACCAACTGTTTGTCAAAAAATCTAAGAGAAAAATTTCTTAGAATCGAATGCAGAAGCCATGGCGGACAAAAACCTAATATGGGCGGCTCGATCGGACCGCATGGGCGGGTTCCCGCGCAAAGCGGTTATCAGGGCTGTTGGCGCCTTCGCTAAAGTGGTGACGTCATTCCTCAACTCCACCACCGTCCACAACTCCCAAACCCTACTCGAACTCGTCCGATCTCGGCCGCGTGGGCAGCCGCTCATCACTGTTAGCAACCACATGTCCACGTAAGCTATTTCTTTCTTGTTTGTTAGGGTTTTTGATCATAGAAACTAAGGTACTGTTCTTTTTTTTTTCCTCTTATAAGAGGTTACCTCTTATAAGAGATTTACAGTAAGAGCCTCTTGTAAGAGCCTCTTTTGGAGGTGTTCTTTTTATATAAAAATAACCTCTTATAAGAACCTCTTATAAGAGATTTCTGTTCTTTTTTCACCTCTTACAAGAGCCTATATTATCCCAAAGTCTATATTACCCCCAAGTATAAAAATAGTGAGTGAGATGAAGGACAAGAAAAGATAAGTTCAAATTACTAATATATAAACTAGTTTATTGGCAATTTAAATTCACAAATCAGTGTAAATCATCAATTATAATTCTGGGCTACTATAGACTTTTAATTAGTATGAAAATTAGTATGTATAAATATAAATAATAATAATTTGTTTCAAAGAAGTTGGATTAAAAAAATTTAAGGTCAATGGGCTAATATAAATTCTCCCTTAGCTGTAAATAAATAAAAAATAAAAAATAAAAAATAAATAAATAAATAAATAAAATAAAAAATAAAAAAACCTGACCGGCTACAGGATTTGAACATGGTGGCATCATAACAGGGCAAATCAACTAGCCACAACTCAAGTAATGTACTTACTGGACGTAAATATATATATCTTTAAATAAATTAGTGTTTCGACAGCATCCCTAACATAATGGTTCGAGATTGTGAAGAATGAATTCCTACACTTTTTCTAAGATAGCATATTACAGTCAACTACGTATATGATTACACTTTTTCTAGGATAACACATTCCGGGCTACTATAGACTAATATATAAACTAATTTAATTAGTAACAATTATAATATAGACTTTGGGGGTAATATAGACTTTTTAAGTGATAGAAGTCTTATAAGAATTTGAAAGAGGCTACTAGAAGTCTTTTAGGCTTATAAGATATTTTGAGAAAAATGTCTTATAAGAGGTAAAAAAAGAACACTAAAAAAACTCTTATAAGAGGAGGACCACCTCTTACAAGAGATAAATCTCTTATAAGAGGAGAAAAAGAACACTACCTAAATCTTGATGTCTTTTGGTATTATAGCTAGAGAGGTGGAGTTGTTCAGTTTGATCATAAATTATGTCTTTTGGTATCATAATTCCACACGTGCATTACATGTAATTTCATTTCTGTTTGTCCTACTTGTTTGAAGTTGACTAAGTTATTATGCATTGAGACAATGATCGGGGATGTTGACACTTAATGAATTACATTATGAAGGGAAAACACATGCATTTGCATGTTCTAAGAGCATCCACTATCGTTCGCTATATACCTATTAAATGGAAATTTTGACTATTTTTCAGCCATTATCGTTCGCTAAAACCTACTTTTTAGAATAGGAGTGAATAGTACGCATCAAAATATAATAGTCAAAAATAGCGAACTCCATATATAGGAGACGGAAGATCGAGTTCCGTCTATCAATTTTTTTGAATATTAGGTCGGACGGAAGATCATATTCCGTCTGGCAACTTTTAATACAGAAAAGTTGTGAGACAGAAGAAGATCTTTCGTCTCGCAACTATGAATATTTAAAAAATTATATAAAAAAAAGAGACGGAAGAAGTGAATTCTTTAATATTTTTTTCCCCCAAAAATTACTAAAATGCCATCGAAATATTTACCAAAATGCCATTTAAAAAAATAAAAAATTCATGCTTGGACGGAAGAACATCTTCCGCCCAGCAACATTCCATTCAATTTTTATTTTATTTTATTACCAAAATGCCATCCAAATATTCACAAAAATGCCATTCACTTGTTTTTTTTTAATATAAAAAATTGACAGACAGAAGAACATCTTCCGTCTGGCAATTTTTTTATTTTAAAAAAAACAAAAAATTTGACAGACGGAGTATGTTCTTCTGTCTGTCAATTTTTTATATTAAAAAAAAAACAAAAAACGGTCGACGGATGATGTTCTTCCGTCTAATTATTTTATTAGTTTTTTCCGTAAATTTGGTTCAAACGATAGCAGGCACACTCTTTCCATTGCTAAAACCTATTGCCAAATACCCATATTTTAGCAGCAACATTAGTGGATGCTCTAATTGTCTAGTAAAGGGCTATATTATAAGTTCAAAACTTGGACTATATTATTGCGACGGATTTTTGCATTGCACTCTATTTGGAGGAAAGCCACATGTAATAATATTTGTATAAAATATAGTAGGAAATGTGTTTTTAGATTTAGGAGGTTTTCATTTAGAATTTGTTATGCTTGATGTATTTGTAATGCTAGTTGAAATGGGTTTCTCGCAAGTGTACATTAAGGAACTTTTCAATTATGGTATGCTGATGAGATTATGAATATGCTATAATGTATCGTTCTTTCTTTCTTCTGGAGGCTCAGTATAGTCATATTGCTCTTCTTTTTTCCACCCTAATTGGCGGTTTATTGGATGGTCTAAGTTTTTGGTGGGTGGTAAGGATTAGGGTAGACATAGGTAGTGTTAACATTCATGTAGTCAGAGTACTGGGTTCAATTCTTTGTAACAAATGATATGTTTGAATATTGCTAGTATCATAGATATTATGGGATAATGAATTCACAATATACACGATATGGGAAAGCTTTCACTAAATTAAACTTACCAAATTGTCATCTTTTTAGTAGTATATCACTTGTCCCTGTTTGGAAACAAAGTTTAGATACCTATAGTTAAATAACTGAAGGTAGAGGTATAGGTATACATCCTATAGGTAGATTAGTCTTTACGTACAAAATTTAGATACCTATAGCACGTTTTTGAAAAGAGCATTTGGCTTTGGAGATAAGATAATTGTTCTATTGGAGGTGAGATAACTATAGGTATCTTAATTTTTTGTTACAGATATCTTATCTAAAAAATTGTTTCCAAACGGACCCAAAACTGTAGGTATCTTAGATACCTCCAGGTACCTCTAGTAATCTAATCTAACCTCTGTTCCCAAACAGGGTCTTAGTAGGTCAATTTAACAAAAGATAGTAGTTTGCTCTAATTCTATTTGGTGTTTTTGCTTTCCTTTGCTCATTTTATGTGAGTTGATATGTTATGTTTGCACTTATTCATATGAATTACTGCTTAGACAGTCTGTCTTATATGGTATTGCTTACATTGGGATTCATGAAACAGGTTAGATGATCCACTTATGTGGGGATTCAAGGGGTTTCCTACTGGGGATGCAAATCTAGCAAGGTGGGTGCTAGCAGCAGAGGATATATGCTTCAAAAATAATCTTTTATCATACTTATTTCGATTAGGTAATACCAGATCTGGAACTTTGAACAGTTCAGTTTTGTTTTCTCTTCATATCTTTTAGGAACATGGTGGTTTATTATGTGCATTTCTTTGTCTTTGAATATTGTCAATAATCTCTTGCTAGAGATGATAAGTGTGCTTCACCACTTATTTTCTAATTTCTATTTAGATGATTATGTTTTCTTTTGGCAAAACTTTTATGTTAATCTTTTGTAGCTCATTGCAATTTATTTTTAGCATTGACTCTAACCTCACCAGTTGGGCTTGGGTTTCTAGTCAACGTAACTTATGATAAAAAGAAAATGGATATGTATAGATTTCGAACCCTACTGTATCTGTAATGCATCAGTAATGCAGTAAAGGTAGTTGAAACTAATTCAAGAATGTGCAACAAATTTTTTTATAGATTTGTTACTGTTGGGTTATCAACTCTAAATTTATATAAATGACACTAGATTTATATAAATGACAAGGTTTGTTTTAGCGATTGCATTCATTTCAAAGCATGCAGTATAAGTAAAATATCCAAAGTATGCATTGTCATAGTCGAAAGTTGATTTTCTATGTCTGGAAAATGTTTAGTTGCTAAGCGCACGCACACACGCACACACAACTTGATACTGGCTGCTTTTTCTTTGCATTTGTATTTTAATTTGTTGCCACTATCTCTCACAAAAATCCATCCTTTAGGTAATATACTGGTCAGGTTTTTGTTTTCTAAAGATTAGAAGTACACAGGAAAATGCATACCAATCAAAAGGGGTGGTGGAATTTACCAAGAACACATGAATGAAGCTCTCGAAGTCTTAAGCAGTGGAGGATGGGTACTGCCCTTTGTTTCCCCATCAAAGTTGATTCTTCATTGCAGTATTTTAACATGTAACTTCCCATGGCGCAGTTGCATACATTTCCCGAAGGAAAAGTTTCACAAGCTAATGCACCAATCAGACGGCTAAAGTGGGGAACTGCAAGTCTCGTTGTTCGTTCACCTGTAACTCCAATTGTACTACCAATAGTCCATTGTGGGTTTGAAAAGGTTGGTTTGAATGTGCTCAATATTTATTTTCAATTTGGGAATTTTGTATTCACAGGTGTATCTGTAGCCTTATTTTCTTCATTTGCAACTAGGTCAGTTCTCATTTAAACATCATCAGCCTGTCTACTCTAAAACATTGCCGAAAAGGGAATAGCCGTCATCCTAAATCTTTCGAGTCAGTTACATAACTCCTTCCTTTCAAATGGTTTATTATTATTATTATTATTATTATTATTATTATTATTATTATTATTATATAATGATAAGCCCTTAGGTTGCAAATCCTCAAGTAAGCAAAGAACTAGTATGTCATTTTGAACTACCTCTATTTATGTTCCTCAGCTTACCATTTCTTTATTAACTGAACTTTACCACCTTCTAATTGGTCTCTGTATATATTTATGGAAATTTCTGGTATGGTGATTGTATATTTGTATTGTTGGATTGATATATTTGCATTATTTCTTGGTTTTTTAATTCTTGATTCTCACTCTTGTTGAGTTTTTATCGACGCCATATAGTTTACTAACTGGTTTAGAGATGAAACGGGTATCGAAGTTCTATCTAAGTCCAATTTGGTGTCCATGTTTTGACTCATAGAGATCTGGACAGTGTTAAACTATCTGAATAATGGAATACATATTCGAATATAAGGGAACTTGTTGTACAACACGAGTTACTATTTATTTCACATTACATTATGGATCGATATATCAATAGTTACAAACTTAAAAGAGTAATAGTAGAAAATTTTTGTTTTTTATGTAAAAAAGGAAGACAAGTAAGGAAATCAACTCATTTAAAAAAAAAAATCAAAAATAAGTAAACATATCAACTCATTTTCCTATTCTTCATTAGTATTATGTAACAGTATCCTATTAATGTTTCCATTTGATCCAAATTCAAATTCCTTTTCATCAAATTTGGTTGAGTTACCTGTTTGAGCAATATCTATATTTATATCCATATCCGTATCTGCAACAAGAAAACAAACATGAATATAATAACATACATATCTGCTCTGCTGAATTTACTTGCTGCTTTCCTGTTTCTACATTTTGTACATAAGTTTCTCTTTATTCTCATATTGGACGTCAGATAACTGACTACTATTCCTGATCACTCTCAGGTGATGCCCGAGAAATCATTTTTTGGCAGAAGGCCTCCATTCCCTCTATGGAATAAGGACATCAAGATTGTTATAGGAGAACCGATACAGATTGATATCCAAAGCTTGAGGCAGAAAGCCATGACTGTACCCCAAGATTCATTTCCTCATAGTATGAGGTGGCAACCTTCTCCGGATGGGCTCAACGCGGCACAACAAAGATGGCTCTACACCAACATCTCAGATCGGATTCACACTGTCATGGAGAGGCTGCGAGGCTTCGCTGTGGACTTAAGAAAGTGAAATTTTAGTCAAAATGTTAGGTTAATTGTTGTACTTTTTCATCTTCGAAGTATTTTATTGACATTTTTTGGAACTTCTCACGGTTCTCATTCATTAAAAAATTCGGATCAATTTATGTAATGGTTTCATCTGTAAACTCATACACTGGCCAAATGAAGGCCATCTGTTGCTTATGTGTACTTTTAATTTGTTACATTAATAATAGCTTAACTTTATTTTCTGGAAAAAACTATTTAATATGCTGTTTTGTTGTAGGAGCTCTCCAGTGCACTCATGCAAACTTTTTGTACATTAATAATAGTTATATGGCTGATTATTGCTCACGAATTGTTTAATTATTCATACTCAATTACTCATTATACCTTACAATCATGATGATATATATGGTGCTTATTACTGCGTCTCGTCAATTGTTTTCATTTAAGGGGATAAAATTTTGGACTCATTTATAAACACATTGCAATGACAACAAAACTGAGAATTGCAAAAAACAAACAAACAAGAATTCAAGACTTTAATCCCTCATCTTCTCTACATTTTCTATTGGATATATAGGTATATTCTCAATATAATAGAATATTGTTGGGTTTAATGTTCTATGGGACAACACGTGCAAAGCACGTGTTATCTGTTTAATTGTTGGACCGGGTTGAGTGGGCATAAAGCCCAGTACCTAAACCCAGTTCATCTCATATAAAAGCTGGTCTGGAGGTAGTGCTCTGTGATATTCCAATACTGAAAAGCAGGATATAATATCTTAAGCGGCTATGAGATAAACCCTAATTACTCATCTTGATCTCTAACAACCTTAAGATATTACTCTAATTGAGATTAAGAAAGAGATCGTGGTCGAAATCACCTATTTACCGTCTCGACTGAAGACGCCGCCGCCACCGTCGTCGATGTCGCCGGTGTTGTCGCTGTCGTCGCGGACTGAAGGGGCATCCCGTCGCCGGTGTCGTCGCTGTGGTCGAGATCCAGATCGCCAGATCGGCAGATCCACTTCGCAGGTTGAGGATCTTCGATTCAGGTGGCCATTACGGTCGATGGAGGGACCTCAGCGCTGCGTCGATGGGCGCAAGCCGCCGCCGACGCCCCTGCCGTTGCTGGGCGGGAGGCTTGCTGTTGCCGGAGGTCACCGAACCCGGCCTCTGGTAGTTGCTGCCTCATCCTCCACCCTCTTCTCCATTGTTCTTCTTGTGAGATAGAAGGAGAAGAAGTAAACAACATAGATCCAATTTTTTGATTGGACGTTTTTGGTTGGTGTTCGGGTAGTTGGAGCAGATCCAGATTCAGATCCAGTCCAACAACTGCTCTATTAGTTGGAGATTTTTTGTTTGGTGTTTGGACTGTTGGATCAGATCCAAATCCAGCTAAAAGGAATCTGATTAGAATTTAACCAGTGGAGACAATCCATTGGGTATTGTTTTGTATTCCGTGTTTCGGGAGAAGATTGGATCTACTGTAGTGTACTTCCAATTTAGATCTAAATTAAAGATAAGTTCTTCACCAAATTTAAATTGTTATTTAATTATTTATTTGAATTTTGTTGCTAAGTGCTAAAGTTCAAAACCGTAGTATGCATTTGTTTAATTAAATACAAGTTTGATTAACTGTTTTTGGGTATGTGTTAAGGATGAAATATTTATTTTGATAAATTAAATTACAAGTTTTGATTACAACACTGTATCTACAATTAAATTGTTCTTAGAATTAACTAGAGCTAATAATTTGTTTAATTGGTTAATCTTTAACAATTTAATGAATGTAGGAACTTCAAAGTTACTTACAAATTGTATATATTGGAGACGATGGATATGCATCACGGTTGAATAAGTCTGCACTACGCAGACTTCTCCATCGAATTTGAAAAACACTTCTAACTTAAAGTGTTGGTATGATCTACTCTAATTCAATTTTCAGTACTTTCATGTGATGACTGAGTTAATGTTTTGTGCGTTTGATTACATGATTGGGAGTTTTAGATCATAGTTATTCTCGCTTTGAAAACTAGCATGTTTAGGGTTGTTAAGTGCTTTATCATATTATGTGTATAGATATTTTGACAAACCCATTGTTTGCAGTTTGTGTGAGATTGTATAGTTGTTTCTCTAATTTTTTTAAAAAAAAATTGATGTATAAAATCTATAACAAATGCCCTAACTTAGATAAGAGCATCCTGTAATACAGAATATGACTCCATTAGTTACGTTTTGTTCTTTCTCGTTCATTGCACTATGTGCGCAAAATTGAATTATAAAATATGGGTCATTATCTCATTTAGTATTTCGAAGATGATGAAGAACGAATAAAGGAAAATATAGCTCAATTTGTCTGAGCAAGTGGACATTGCTAGAATCACTAGAGAAAATAAATAATTTTGTAAAATGTAATAGAGTAATTTTGCATTAACTCTTATAATGTACATATATTGTCAATTACATGTATAAGCTGAGTTTAATAAATGAGACAATTAATAATAATAGTTCTAATTGTGTATTGTTCCTGAACATAGCAAATTGGCTAGGATTTGAGAACTATATATTAAATTGTTTGTTCTTGTTAAAACTCATAACTCTGCTAAATGACACTCCATTAAATATGACAAATATGAAAGTTGTGCTCAGATTATGATCACTAGAAAATCATTCAGTATGGTCTCTAGGAGCACACAACTTCTTGAGTCAATACAGTCTGATATTTGTGATCTCTGTAGCTCTGTGACTAGATGAGACGATAATTGGTCAGAAGTGTTTAATCACCTATATAGATGATTATTGAATGTTTGTCATACATATATGGAGGATGTAGCACTCGTTATTTTGATGAATTAAAATCTAGTTAAATGCTAAAAATCAAGGATTCAGTGTTGATGGAGGTGGTGAATATGTTTAATAATTTTAGAGTAATTTGCATTTGGCATAATCTCTAGTGCACTATATTTACCAATATCAAACAGTATTGATAAAGTTAGAATCAAACACTCAGTGAAATATTGAATTCTATGTTATTGACTGTTAGTTTGACTTTGAGTAATTATGAGTTATGTTACATTATCAATCATAAATCTAATTTGTTACTACACTCTATGTTACTTACACCTTGTAAATTAACGGTATAAAAACACAAATAATTTTTTCAAAGTGAAAAATGTGGTATGATACATTTGTTAAAGTACATGATCCCAGAAGGCCTAAATTAGGACCTATAACAAATATTTGTGTATACTTAGAAAGTGCAGAATGTGGTTCTATGGACAGTTTTGGATCTATCTAATTTGGGTTAGTAGAATCTGGACTTGCAAAGTTCTTTGAGAATGTGTTCATCAAAGACAAATCTATGAAATTATCAGTCCTACTATCACGCTCTATAATTCACAGTTGGGATCAAGAACCAATCCTACTGACACTTATACTTCAATGGCAAACGAGCCAAGAAAAGTCTTTAGTAGACAATGAGATAAATTTGTGTTATAAAATTAGTTGATTTGCCGAAATGGGCTAAAACTATTGTTACCGCTAAATCTGGTGTGGGGGCAAACAGATAGAATTTGTGGATTCTTAGGGACGCTGAATAGTCAAACCTGAAACCTTTCCACCGGAGTTCGACCGTTGACTCTCGCCATTCACCTGCAAAAAGTGCGAGACACCGGGGTTGATCCCGGCGATGCACCCTCCGACGCTCAAGTCAGTAATCAGAAAAGATTATGAATGAGCGTTTACTGGAAAAAGATTGATTACCTGTTAATGGTGGGGGTTGGGGGGGGTATTTATAGCCGCCATAGGGACCAGTTTCGGGATAAGATCCCTAATTCCCAGTGAAAGGATAAAGCGAATCAGGGCTGTTGATTAAGATTAATCATAAACCCTAATTCTATCCTGCTGGACCGGGTTTGCTGCGGGTTGGAACCCGCACCCAGTTGAGATGGATCCATTCGTGGGTTATTGAGCCTTTTGGAAAGAAGACCCTGAACCCATTTTAGACCCGTCTGTAGGTGAAATTACCATTTTACCCCCAAGCTTTAAGATTCATGCCCGATTTGGACGGTTTCGATTTAACCCTATTTTTAGCCATATCACGAGCCCCCACTCCCGAAGACTGAGTTTGATCAGCCTTTGAGGAGTAGTTTTACTGTTTCAATAGCTTGCGGAGTTGTATCGGAGTCCAAATGAGGGGCGTCGGATCTTCGTATGAGGTATTATGGTGATTTTCAGAGCTGGTTGCATGCTCAAGGTTGTTCTTGAGCTCTCCTGGACTTCTGGTAATTTTTCTTGATTTTTATCTATTTTTTGGACCATTTATTAAATTTTACGAAGTGGTGATTCGTTGTTCGGGGATCTTAATTAACTATTCTAAGCAATAATTATCTACCCAGGGGCTCCAAAATATTTTCTCGAATTTATAATTATTTTTTAGAATTTTTGATTAATTTTCATGAATTTTAATCATTTTTTCGCATTTTTTAGATAAATAATTCGATTTTAATAAATAAAAATTAATTTTTTAATCTGATTTATGACGTGGCACGATCTGGGCCCTTCATCAACGTTGGGCATGAATTTCTGGAGGATCTGACTGCCGGAGTAGCTCGACAGGCTTTTTCTCCGCTTACGGAGGTCGTTGCCTCGATAGCTCGGCTGGTCATCCTCGATAGCTCGGTAGCTTGGCATGTCACGAGCTGCCAAGCTACGTGGCTTAATCTGGAGCGTTCATCAAGGCACGAAGCACGAGGAGGGGGGTTCAGATCACGATAAAATGCTATCTTGTCGTTTTGTGCATGTGGCTTGATCTGAGTTGTCCATCACGTTCTGGTGCGATTTTTGACATGATCCAACGGCTAGGGTGGTTCGGCGTCATTTTTCTTCAAATGTGAGGGTCGGTACCTCGGTAGTTCATCCAGAGCGCTTTGGTGGCTCGGTAGCTCGTCCTCTGCCCCTTAGTAGTTCGGTGGTTCGGCTAAGCTATTCGGTAGCCCGGTTGAGCACTCCGGTGGGTCGGTAGCTCGGCCTCTGCCCCTTAGTAGTTTGGTGGCTTGGCTAAGCTGTTCGGTAGCTCGGCTGAGCACTCCGGTGGGTCGGCAGCTTGGCCTCTGCCCCTTAGTAGTTCGGTGGCTCGGCTAAGCTGTTCGGTAGCTCGGCTGAGTACTCTGGTGGGTCGGCAGCTCGGTATCAGTCGTTGGGACACATGGCTTAATCTGGAATGTTAATCATGGCGCGAATCACGAGGACGGGATTCAGATCACGAGAAAACGTTATCTTGTCGTTTTGTGGGCGTGGCGTGATCTGAGCCGTTCATCAGATTCGGACACGAATTTTGAGACAATCTAACGGTGAAAGTGGCTCGGGGGCATTTTTCTCCATATGTGGAGGCCGGTGCCTCGGTAGCTCGGCAGAATACCTCGGTGGCTCGGCAAGTTACGAGTCGTCGAACCACGTGGTCGGAACTGGGGTGCTCATCATGGCGCAGATCTCGAAGTTGGAGGTTCAGATCACGAAAAAACGTTATCTTGTCATTTTGTGGGCGTGGCGTGATATGAGCCGTTCATCAGATTTGGACACGAATTTTGAGACAATCTGACGGTGAAAGTGGCTCGGCGGCATTTTTCTCCATATGTGGAGGTCGGTGCCCCGGTAGCTCGGTAGAATGCCTGGGTGGCTCGGCAAGTTACGAGTCGTCGAACCACGTGGTCGGATCTGGGGCGCTCATCATGGCGCAGATCTCGAAGTTGGAGGTTCAAATCACGAGAAAATGTTATCTTGTCGTTTTGTGGGCGTGGCGTGATGTGAGCCTCTTATCAGATTTGGACACAAATTTTGAGACAATATGACGGTGAAAGTGACTCCGCGGCATTTTTCTTCATATGTGGAGGTCGGTGCCT